>PVLC010033035.1:0-17785 GCA_004027655.1 Graphiurus murinus | reverse complement strand
ACTAGGGATTGAACTCAGGGGCGTTCTACCTCCGAGCTACACCCCCAGTCCTATTTTTTATTCTTTATTTCGAAACCGGGTCTCACTAAGTTGCGGAGTGCCTCACTAGGTAGCTGAGGCTGGCCGCGAACCCGGATCCTCCGGTCTCAGCCTCCCAAATGCTGGGATTACAAGCGTGCGCCACCACGCCCGGCTGTGAATTGATTTTTTAATGTTGAGCTAATCCTCCTTTCTCAAGACAGTTCAATTTGGTTATTGTGCTAATTAGCTTTCCAGAGCTGTGACAAAGTACCTGAGAAAAACAAGTTAAGTGCAGGAAATGTTTATTTTGGCTTCAGAGGTTTGCTTTTAGGCTTGTGGTGAGGCAGACCATCATGGCAGAGAGTGTTTGGTGGAGCAAGTAGCCCCCACTTCCTAAATGTTCCACCACCTCCCAATAGGGCTAACAGACTGGCAAATACGCCTTTAATACGTGGGTCTTTGAGTGACATTTCCGATACAAACATAGTAGTTTCAATATGTTATCTTTTTATATAATTTTGGCTTTGATTCACTAATATTTTGAATTTTGCATCTATATTTATGTGATTTATTGGTATATAGTTAATCAGGAGCAAAGCAACACTTGCTCTATAGCTACTTATGCCCCACTGCTAAAAGTAAGACCCTCTGAACACTGTCCCCGGTGCTCAATGGATTAGGAGCTGTTTTGGCTTGGCAGAAATGTGCATTATTCGCAGCTCTCTGAGCACCAGATACTATTCCCTCTGAGCCTTTCAATTGATTCTTTACCCAGCCTCTGATAGTTTCCTTACACATCTTATCAGAATATCACTGTATACTTAAGGTAGATCTTCCAGAGATCTCTGGGGTTCTCTTTCTCTCTACAATTTTCTCCTCTCCAGTATTCTCTCTTGACAGTTATAGCTGTTTTGGTCACCTGGTTCTCAGCTCCTTCTCAACTCAGAGAGCCTACCGGGCTTTGCTCGGCTTACTCTCCTTGCACCCCTCCTGGAAACTCCTTAAAGGCAAAAGGCCATGGCCGTCAGAGAGCTGCAGTGCGAGAGCTCACCTCACCTGCTCCATTCTTTTAGGGATCACTCTCTAGTGGCTCATGCCCAGTGTCTTCAAAACCATTGTTTTACATATGTTGCATTATTTTATAGGTTGTTTTAAATTTCGGGATGCATTCCATCTTTCTCTCTATGTCTTTGGCTAAAGCAAAAGTCAAAATCTACTTATATGTATACTGCGAATCAACCCTAAACCATGATATCCTTCTCATAGATTTAATCTCCACGATGTATTTGAGTGCTTGAATACCTGTGATTATGTGAAATTATATTTTCAAATAAAACATAAATGTAGATGCAAAATATACAATTTAACTACTTCACCTGGTCTCATTTTACCACTTGGTGGTAAGCAGCCTTTTATTTTCCTAGCTCCAACATAAATATTGAGATAGAGATAATTGTTCTATCATGCCAGTTTAGATGAAGTATTTAAGAATCTCTTTAGTTATATAAAAGATGTCTAATTCAAGTGAGCTAATATGTATCTTTGCTGAAAGCATAAAATTATCTTTTCTGTAAGTGGGTGTACTCATTAGGGTGTGATGATCTGCATGATATACTTGAACCAAATCAGAGAAAAGTTATTATCTATAGTTCTTACTCTTGTATATGTTATTCATGTATTTCATTTTTCATGAGTATGTTGAGAAAAATTATATTTTCATTTTTAGAAGAACATTTTTCTGTAGAGTTCTTAGTAAGTTAAAACCTGGATATATAGTTTATATGTTAAGTAAGTAAAAAAAATATTAGAGCTGGGCATGGTGGTACACACCTGTAATCCAAGTATTTGGGAGCCTGAGACAGGAGGATCACAGGTTCGAGGTCAGCCTCAGCAACTTAGTAAGACTGTTTCAAAATAAATAAACAAATTGGGCTGGGGGTATAGCTTAGAGGTAGAATATATATACACATATATATATGTAAAATAATATATATATATGTGTATATATATTCTCTAGTACCACACACAAAAGTCAATAAATTAATAAATAAAATAAATAAATATGTCATCACCTACTTCCAGATGTGCACCTCACACATCAACTCATTGTTATACTTGTGAGCAGAAATATGAATATCAAGACTTTGATTTACAACAACATCTGAGGCAAAATACCATAACATTTGTCCTTCAGAAAACAATTTAAAATGTTGGATGGAATCTTTTTGCATTGGTTATGCAGCTCTGGCTCAGAATAATAAATAAAGTTTCTAAATAATTTTCATGCATTTACTTCACATAGAAGAGATCATTTAAATTTTAATAAATATCCATTTGACATCCCAGGGAGTTATGCAGCTTACATGATATTCCGCAGAGATACCTGCCTATGTTTCTTTTGTATCTATTTTGATAATTATATATGTATTTTTTCTTCTTTAGTCACTTTCCAAATTTGGTTAATCTTTTAGCTAGGAATATCCCGCTAAAGGTATTCAATAGGCCAGGTCTCCTCCTTTGAGAATAAATTTGGCCATTTACTTAAATGTCTGATTGTCAAGGGGATTTGCTGGGTCACATTCCTTTTCTCCCTTCCCAACATCATTCCCCAAATTCCCCATAAAGGAAATGAAGGCATCACAAGGTAGCTGTTTCTTTCCTAAAATGCAACTATTTTGAAGGTATATGTATCAGAGTTTTATCTTCAAAATTTGTGCAGAATAGTATTTTGAAGTATTTTTATATTCATAATTTGAATGAATCGATCAGCCCATTCCATGTGATTATACAGCCAATTCGCAGAAACTGCTGATACAGTCACACAAAGGGTGCCTTATTCCTCTGTGGCTCAGGACAATGTATCCTTTTGTACACTTGTTCTACAAGTGTACAAAAGGTCCTCAAAGTCTCAAGCATTCAAACACATTTAAATCCTCCTTCCAGTCATTCGTGTATGCAACAAGATCAACATACCATAAATGCTTTTTTCTATACAACTTGCAAATTAACATTACATTTTAAACCTGCAATCTCAGTTGAGTTGCCCCATATCCCAACCCCAGGGTAACTCTAAATTACAATATCTGATTTTCTTCTAATTTATGACTGCTAAATATTATTCAGATAATTGCCATGCTCTTTGAAGCTTATTTTCTATGACTAAATTCAACAAATATTAAGAAACTATTATGTGCATTATACAAGAGATGTGGAGATGCACTAGAAATGAGATGACTGAAATCCAGGTTTTATGGGGATTTAGAGATTATAATTATGATCAGAGAAGATTTTTTGCAAAACAAAACTTTGTGTGTGTGTGTGTGTGTGTGTGTGTGTGTGTGTGTGTGTGTTACTCAGAATTGGACCCAGGGGCATAGAACCTAGCCTTATTATGTTTGTTTTTTATTTTATTTGTGCATTGTAATCATACAAGCTGGTAAAGGCATACATGCACACAACTCTCATTTAACCCTTCCCCAATTCCTGCCCCACTGCCTCCCCCTTCCTCCTTCTCAAGTTCAGTTTAGTGATTGACTTTGATATATTTCTGAAAGTACATCATGTGCATTAGAGGGTGTTCCCCCCCCTTTCCCCCCACTGTCACCTTCAGTTAAGTCACCTTCTTTGCTCATCTAAGGTTTCTCCTTCATCTAGAGTCCCTCTTATAACCTACTTTCTTCCTAGCTTCCGCATATTAGGGAGAGCATGTGATTTTTTGCTTTTTGTGACTGACTAATCTCACTTAGCATAATGTTTTCCAGTTCTATCCATTTCCCTGCAAATGACATGACTTTGTTCTTCTTTATGGCTGAGTAAAATTCCATTGTGTACATATCCCATAGTTTTATAATCCATTCATCTGTCGATGGACATCTTGGCTGGTTCCATAGCTTAGCAATTGTGAATTGTGCGGATATTAACATAGATAAACATGCATGGGTCTGATAATGTGGTTTCCATTCTTTTGGGTATATACCCAGAAGTAGTATTGGTGGATCATATGGTAGTTTCATTTTTTTTTTTTTCTTATTTTGAAAGAAGGTCTCGCTAAGTGGTTGAGACTGGCCTCAAAACTGATCCTCCTGTCTCAGCCTCCCAAGCACTGGGATTATAGATGTGTGCCACCAACACCAAGTTCAGAACAGGAATCTTAAAACAAATTTTAAAGAATAATTCAGATTTTGATAGGAAGAAGACAACAAAATTCCAGGCAGATCTAAAAACACCTCTGAATGGATAATCATGCAAGTTTTGGGCATGATCTGAGAACTTCAGATGGTGAGGTGGGATGTGGTAAGAAACAAATTGAAAAGGACTTAGACGGTGGGAACGACAAGTGTCAGTCTAAAGAGTCTGGGCTTCGTTTTGTAGATTATGTGGATTCACTACATATAAATGACCTGTAAGATGAGCCTTCCACTATTACACATTATTATTCTTGTGTAAAGAAAGAAAAAAAAACAATCAAAATAACCTTTGCTGAGTGCCAATCAATGTCTTTGGCACTTCCACATGTCCTAACACATTTAATTCTGGCTCTGATTCTATGTTGGAAGTATGATACATGATTTTCATCTATGAGAAAATTCCTCATAAAAGTTTTAAACTGTATTCCAAATCATGTATGCAGTAAGTGGATGGAATTCCAACTGGAAGTAATAGAGCCCTGGAGACTTCAAGGAGGTCCTAATGGCAATTTAGATGAGAGGTGAGGTGATTATTGTGGGGACCTTAAGGAGGTGAATGATTTTTCAGGAGTCTTGTTGATAATATTTGGTGAGTGGTCAGCAGGCACGAATGTTTCTCTTATGTCTTCAATATGGTTGCCCCAAGTAACAGAAATATAGGCTTGTTCTGGAAAGCCAGCTCTGACAAATCTCTATTGTCATTGGCCCAGTTCTTTACCTTTTTGAAAATACCTGGAATAGTTGTGGGGATAGGAACATATTCAAAGTCTAGAGCACTATATCTGCCTAACAAGTGGCACTCAGTAAGGTATACTATAAGTTATTTTGAGGAAACAGCTGCTTGATGGCTCATTCATTCTCCTCTCTAGCCTGGAGAATGAAATGCATTGCAGTAGTTCAACCACAAATATAATTAGCCACTCATATTTGTTCCAGGATAAGTATCTCCGAATGACAGATAAGACATCATGCATTTTCTAGTTATTATTTGAACTTGCAGTGTAGATAATCTGCAAGAGCAAGTGAATTTATTATGTAGGAATGAGAAAGAGCCATTTATCACCTTTTCTCTTTCGGTTTAAATTATGGAAAACTATACAAAATGAACTGAGGACCACAAGTAGGAGGTAGCTCCAAATCCAAAGCAGAGGAGGCTCCGATGCAGGTGGGTTGGATCTGAAACTTAAGTGGGAGTCTCCTTCTCTCTACTTAAATAAAATTAGTTGATGAGATATCGCCTCACACCACTTAGAATGCCTTAGCATAAGGACAAAAATAACAAATGTTGGCAAGGATGTAGAGAAAAGGAAATGCTTGTATACTATTAGTGGCAAAATAAATTAGTATAGTCATTATGAAAAACAGTTTGGAAGTTTCTCAAAATGTTAGAAATAAGAAATGACCATGTGATTCAGCAATCCCATAACTGGTCCTTATCCAAAGGGTACAAAGTGATAGATGAGACAAAAGTACTGAAAATATATTGTACAGAAGATGATCACAGTTAATCATAATGTATACTTGAAAGTAGCTAGGAGAGTAGACTTTAAATATTGTCATCACAAAAATGTATGTGGTGTAACAGATATATTACTTCGTTTAATAATTCAAAAATATAGTTATATGTCAAAATATCTCAATATGCCTCTTAAATATATCTAATTTTTATTTATCAATTTCAAATGTTTTAAAAAAGATATTCATTTTGCATTTGCATGTAGAATGGTGTGCACAGAAAAGATCTTGATTCAAGTTCATTGCATCACACATCAATTTGCATGAATATATAGATAAATATATAAATAGATATAGAATTAGACAGAGAGAAATATATAAATAGATATAGAATTAGACAGAGAAATAAGGGATCTTCCTTTCACCTATTAGACCCTGCTTATTTGGTGCTCTCATAAACAAACAGAAAGAGCAAAGCTCACTCAGCTTAAACTAAGAGAGAATAGAATAAAAGAGAAATACAACATCATATATGTATTAGTTCAATGTGATACAGAAATTGACATATCTTTGGAAATATAAATTTTAATTAAATCACCTCATTAATCATCTCATCTTGGCTTACATTTCATAGCTTTTGTAATCAGAAAAAGCTAGTAGTTATTTGGATTTTGTGATCTTTTTGTGATCGTATTGTCTATAATATCACTAAGAATGTATATTGTTTCCTTATATTGCATGGCTTTATTTATCTCATAGCTACCTTCTTTTGTAATAACATGGCTACCAAAAGTTCTTAGAGCTAGTTGATTTCTCATGCATATTCAGAGAGTATAAAAGGAAGAGAGTGATGGCAGAAAAAGATTTGGATAGAGATGGAGAAATCATGTAACTCCACATATTTTCATAGAGCTGTTTTGCTTTTCCAGGCCATCACTAAATTAATCACTATGATTAGGAGGAAAATATTGTTTAGATCTGATTACCATGTCCAAACTTGAGGCACATTCAGTGAAAAAGAGAGTTGGGATATGTTGATTGGTTTAAATCAGTAATAGTCTATTTTGGGGCTGGGTGATTCCCATCTAACCATCAAGATTTAAAAATTCAGGTTTTTTGTTTTTGTTTTTGAAAAGAGGAAGTGAACTTGGGTGCCAGGAATCTAAAAATGTTCCCCTTTATCTAATAAACTTGAAATAGTGATTGTTTACTAGTGATTGTTTACTATGAAGGGAACCAAGAAACTCAAAATATTCCCTCAAAAATTTCTCACTTGTGGAGATAAGAACTGAAACTTTGGAATCATGATAAGGGGACATGAGGCTTCCTTTCTTAACCTGCAGTAGAGCTAATCTCATTTTGTCTCAAGATGTTAATAAATATGATGTCCTTTATTTTTGTTAAGTAGGAATAATTTTGGTAGCATTTATGTATTAATAATACTTAGCTCTGTGCATGTTTCATCTTTAAAGTTAGAATGAATAAAAATTAAAAATTAAAAACTCTAGAGTAGCATGCACTTGTAAGGATCACAGGTACTATTCATTATTTAAGATAATGTAAGTTTGTTAATCTTTGAATCAATTCCACATGTCTTCATTAAATATTCATTGCAATCTATGTAACATTTATGTTTTATAAATGTCACAAAAAGGTCGTGTTTCAATTTGTGCTTGAACTTTCTACAGCCAACAATTTTCTCTATTGACACCAGCTAGAAATGACTTCACCCCTAAGCTGTTCCCTTTGGTTTGTATTTTCTTTTATGACCCAATTAACTTTAAATTAAGTAGTCTTTGTAATAAAAGAACACCATCCAGTTGACATATAAATAATGTTATAAGTAGATTCCCAAAGGACGATTTTCAATATTAAAATATAATTATTTTATACAAAAATGTACTGTGCAATATTTTTCTTGGGGACGGGAGTTCTTTCAATTTATTCTTAATATTCCTATTTTTGACAGTGCTAGGTCATAATAATCCCAATACTTGAGAGACAGGAGTTATCTCAGGTTTGAGGCCAGCCTCAGCAACTTAACAACACCCTCAGCAACTTAGGGAGGCACTGCTTCAAAATAAGAAAGGTAAGGGGGAGCTTGGAGACAGGCTGTCCCTGGATTAAATTTCCAGTACAGACAATGAAGAAGAAGAGGAGGAGGACAGAGGACGAGGAGGAGGAGGAACATCTGTAACACAAGACAAGATGACAGGGTGGACCTAAAACTTGGCATGACTAGTTTAGTAGAGAAGTCAGCTACACAGCTCCCCCGAGTGTCGCCAAATAGGAATGCTCTCCTAATGTAGCCGTGCTTCTTATTTTCCACAACAATCCAGAAATTAGGATTTCTATATGTATCATTTTTAAATATACAAAATAATTCAAAATTTTAAAAACAAAATATTATAACACAGACAAACCAAAAAGACTTTCTATAAACCCCCCAGGTCAGCAGTTTGACCTCTGATGTAGATACACTAAGACTTGTCTTAGTTATGAGACATTGGCTTTCTAACTGGTGACTGTGAGGAAATAAATTTCTAAAGTTATCTTTTCTTGTTTCCTTCCTAAGTAGATACTTCTTTTGTAAATTTCATAAGCTATTTAAAACTTAATGGATATACAACAACTTGAAAAATAAGGTGACTTTTTCACTAAAGTAGACTTCTGATTCAAGACAAAATCATTTGCAAGCATAAAGGACATCTTTATTTTTCTAAATCAGGCCTTTAAGAATGATATTAATGATGGTAGAATCATTCCATTCTTCATTTACAAGTGAATTAGCATAACAAAGCCACTTAAAGTGAACATTCACAAAGCTCTGATTAAAGCATTAATCCTTATATTTTACAGTGGGACTTATTTTGCAAATAATTTCTATAAGAAAACTGTCATTTTATATTTTCCTTTTGAGATATTAACTCCTCAGTTACTGCCATTTCAGTGAGTAAATTTCATGTTTGAAAAAGGTTGAAGCATTGGCTAGAACGGGTCTTGTGTGAGGGGAGGCACAGCATCCTTAACTTCACTTAAAGGGCTTATGTGGTCCTTGCTTCAGTGAGATGCTCATATTCTATATTGCCCTTTTATTCCATAACCAAATCTTCACCAGCTTCTTTTCACTCAACATTTGCTGGATCAGTTCTGAAAATCTCTACCAATTCCTATAGTTTTCATTTCAAAGTGTTTAAAGAATTCAATAATGCCTGAATAGCTGTGTGGGCACACATAGAATACTCAAAAAGTTGTGTTCAAGTGGATTAATGCAAGTTCATGATTCATACTTTTCCTGTTTGCAGTTTCCTTCGGGAATTGGAAAATTTTGGAATAGAATACAAGAATCTGCCCAATGTTGATGTCTTTATATCCACATTGCCACAAACATAAAATTGATTAATATATATTTGGGTATTTTATATCATTTTTGCATGTAAGAATATGAGATTACAAGTTTATGAAAGCAAATTGTCAATTTTTAAATTTATCTGAAATTTTATCCAGTTTACTTGCTACTCAGTCTATGTTGCTATAGTCAATGCTTTCCTTAGCCTATCTTTGGAAGAACAAGGGAAAAGCTTCTAGTTATTGGATCTTCTAGTTATGGGATCACTGAAAAGCACCCTGCCATGGGTAACAGGAGTCTTTTTTTCTGGGAAAGCATTTGCCTTGGGTCCAGGTGCCAATACCCGGGCAGGCCTTGCAATCACATAGGGTTCAGCCAGGAGTAAGGTCCTCCAAGCCCTGTCTCTATTCCCAGTTACTATTTCCAAAACCATATGCTCAGTCCCTTGAGAATTTATTTCATTCAAGAATTATAAATCCAGAAAACAAAAGCTTAGCAAATAGATTTTTTGAGAGCAACTCATGTTTTAGCCTCATAATAGAAATTCTTTGAAACAGGGATGCACAAAAAAACCTGGGCTCCTTAATGAAGCATGTAGAAAAAACACAATCTATCACCAGAATTACTATCTCCAGAACTCTTTTATTACACACATTACTTTATTTGTAGATTTTAGTAGTAATGATAATTTCATGTAATAGTTAATGTTGTATGACCAAGCCTGTTTTTTTCACAAAAGACACATACCAATATTTAATTTTTTTTTATGGTACTGGGGATTGAACTCAGGGACATTCTACCTCCGAGCTATACCCCCAGCCGTATTTGTTATTCTTTATTTTGAAACAGGGTCTCACTAAGTTGCGGAGGGCCTCACTAGATAGTTGGGGCTGGCCGTGAACCTGGATCCTCCGGTCTGAACCTCCCAAATGCTGCTAATATTTAATTTTCTCAAACATTCACATGGGAATTTGGGGGAATTTTTGAAGTCTGAATTTAGAATTGGTAGAATCTGATTAATTCTTGCCCAGATTATTAATTTTGTAAGAAGTATGTAATTCCATGGTTTTACAATTTCTGTAAATTGCAAACATGCAAGTAGTTTGTTAATCTCTATGGCCTACTACTTTGATTCATTCCAAAAGTTTAATATAACCCATGATTGGTATTATTTTTCAAATGTTTATAAATCTGTAGTGATTTGTGAAATTAAAATATATTTAGGAGCATTAATGACTGCAGTATAACTTTATTTTGCATTTATTTTTTTTATTGTTTGTTTGCTTTTTGTGTGTGTTGTGGTACTGGAGATCAAATTCAGGGGCATTCTACCTCTGAGCTACACCTCCAACCTTATTTTGCTTTGAAAAATCTCACTAAGTTGCCCAAGGCCTCACTAAGTTGCTGAGGCTGGTTATGAGCCTGTGATTCTCCTGTCTTAGCCTCCTAAGTACTGGGATTACAAGAATGCACCATCATACTAAGCTTCATTTTGCATTTCTTAAAAATAAACAAATGGTAAAAGTGAAATTATTGTGTTGGGAGGAAAATTTGGAAATTTTCAACATTTAAAATTGGTGTTCAGATAGGTCAGGAAGGTCAACAATTTGAAAAAAAGCCAGAAAATTACAAAATAATATCAAATTCTTAAAGGCATCAAACAACTGTGAAAATAGTGATGGATGAGTGAATTGTAATTACTGAGAAGATAGAATTACCTGAAGTGACTGATGATCAATGGTGGTTTTAGTCTGCAGTCATCTTGTCATCTACTGATTCTGAGCTTGGACTTAGGATCAGCATTAGCCTGGGTAAAAACTCCCAAGGGGGACGAGAGAAACCAGAAAATGTTCTGTGCTGACCTAAGACTGACACTTGAGAAAACTCAAAGCAGGAAAATTTGTTGAGTTCAGCCACAGTGAGGTAGCCTGGGGAGCCTAGCTGAATTCTTCTTAAAGTCAGAGTGAATCTCCTTCTATTTTTCAATTATCAAAAAGTAAGAAGAGGGAGTTTGTACTTTGATATGTATTTGGGAACATTCACAGAACAGTTCCCAAATTTTGAAGCTGCCTAGGACAAAAGGCTAGAGATCTAAGAGGAAAACCTTTGAAGCTCCTAATAAAGTTTCTTGGTGTTATTTTAAGGTTTTGGAGACAAATACTCTAGGAGAACCTCAGCCTACAAACAGGGTAAACAGAGGTAGACTGAGTTTCACCAAAACTATCATCTGGCCCCAACACCAGCATAATTCCTGATTTGGAATTGGTGTTGGGGCCAGATTCAGAAATAAAATAGGACTAGGGCTAAGCATGGTGGCACAGTAATGAACATGTATATATTTAATTTCTTTTACATATTTCCTAAACAATAATACATTATTATCACAATGTATATAGCATTTGCCTTGATATTATACATAATCTAGAGGTAATTTCAAAATAGTGGCCTGTGTTTAGAATAACTTTTGTAAAGCATAGGTATGATGATTTAATTGTGCTGGTGTTGGGGCCAGATGATGCATTTTTGTCTCTGCAATCCTATCCAAATAACCACAAAAGAAGTTATTTTCTGAGGTAGACAAAAACAGCCATATGAATCCTTTAAGATTCTCCTAGGCACAAGGTCTCACATAACATAAAAAATATATAATTCTTAACAGGAAAGCAAAGATAGTAGAATAAGACCATACATGGTCCAGTAAATAATACATACGGCCACATTTTGATTAACCATGGGGAAACATTCTGAGATGGGCATTGTTAGCAATTTCCTTGTTGCATGAGCATTGTAGGGTATACTTAAACAAAGTAAGATGGCTATAACATCACTGGGGGATATAATTTTATGGGACCACCATCCTGGATGTGATCTACCACTCACCAAAGCATTCTAATGTGTTGTATGACTGTAGTTAGCAGACAAAAACTTTAAAATATTGTAATTAGATCCTAAAACTGATTAAAAGATTAATAATATTGGAAGAGGGATTGATAATTTCACTACTAAAATTATATTCTCCAGCTTTATTAGTTCAGAGAAGAGAGAGAGGTGTGGGGAAAGGGGGACTATGTACTTCATCTTGTAGAGATATCTGGATCTTATTCTGAGTGACCTCCATTTCCCTCTGCATATACTCTCCAACTGTTTCCATCTTCTCTTTGCTCTAAAGTGACCTCTATGAAAGCCATCAGTTGAGCTCCCTTGAAATTTGGGCTGACTTTCACAGAGGACACTATCTGGTCTCTGCCTTCCCGTGCTGTTTTACCACGAGGAGGTTCCTGTAGGAGGGTAGTGTATATCAACTTTCGTTTTTCATAATTGGTACCCTCCACTCAAATCCTACAAGATTTTTGAGACTATTTTTGCAATCAGCCTGTCTCTCAAAAAGTTAATATACTTTTCTTGGTGCATTGTAATTATGTATGATAGTGAGTTTCAATGTGATACAAATATACATGCACAGGGTACCTGGTGTGATTCCCTTCAGATCCTCATCCTCCCCGAACATGTTAATGAGATTGGGTGAAACTTTTAATTTTAATGAAATTTAACTTCATCTAGTGCCTTAGTTCCCATAGTACAACATGGAATTTCAGTAACCATTCAATCCCAGCCATCACAGAGGGGCCTCCGTGTTGCAGGCATGGGATGCTTTGCCATTCCTTTTCAGAACCTTCAACCGTGCCCAGTCAGGTGTCATTGGGCATCTGACTGACAGATCTGGATCAGTTGAATTATGTTATCAAGACAGAAAAGGATGGCTCTACATGCCATTGGATAGTTATGCAGGACCCTGTAAGATTCCATTTCTTACATTTAAGTGAAAGATAGAGACATAGTGGCCTGTGTTCAGAATAACTTTTGTAAAGTATAGGTATGATGATTTGATTCCTCAATTTTAATGCCTTTATAGGGTCCCTCCCAACCTGACAGATAATCCCATAACTAAATCCAAATCCAATTCCTTTATACCTAGGGGTAATGAGACCCTGACCATTATCTAGCCTTCCTAGACTTATTTTGCAATCTTTTTCATATTAGCCTCATCTAATGTATGAACTCTGAGTCTTAGAACAAGTTTTTATTTCTAGATAAAATGCTTTCAAGTCCCTCTTCTTCAGTCCCCTTTTTGGGTAATTTCTATTTTTCCTTCAAAGATCAACTCAATCTTCACTTGCTCCAGGATGCTCTCAGCTACCTTTTGCTCTTTGACATCTATTTTTTTTTCATCCACTTATTTAGGATCCTGTGTATATGGCAATTACAGCATCTATTATACTATTTGCCACTTTGGTTTTATTGTCTATCTTTTTTGTGTGTGTGTGGTACTGGGGATTGAACTCAGGGGCGTTCTACCTTCGAGCTATACCCCCAGCCACATTTTTTATTCTTTATTTTGAAACCAGGTCTCACTAAGTGGCTCACGTAATGCCTCACTAGGTGGCTGAGGCTGGCCGCAAACCCGGATCCTCCGGTCTCAGCCTCCCGAATGCTGGGATTACAAGCATGCGTCACCACGCCCAGATTGTCTATCTTTTTACTACCTTACAAGTTCCTTGCATTTGAGATCTGCATCTTATTTGAATTATCTATGTTTAGCATAGTTAACAATCCTACAAGACTAGTTTCATAGATGTTGAGTAAATGAACAAATAAAAAAGAGAAAAGTATATAGCTTAAAACACTGAATATATAAAAATGGATCAACCTTCCTTCACATATTTTATGAACAAAGATAAATTTCAAGACATCTGAATCTTTCTTTGTCTTATTTTGTCTAAATTCCTCAGAAGTGTGGGCATACTGCATTCCAGAGCACTGACTTATTCATGAAAAGCTGCTACATTGAATTCTTGCCTCTTTCCCTATCTCCTGAATGAGGCTGACAACTTAAATGTAAACTAAACATAATTTCCCTCTATCTTTTCAAACACGGAGCCTTGTCACAGATAAAGCTTCCAGAGAATAGACTCTGAGGCTTTGTGATTTGGCTAATGGAAGTATGTCATCATTAAAAATAATTTAGAGAGAGCTATGAAAGCAAGACTGGGCACCAGGGGAGGTTAAATGAGTCGCAGTGGAAATTAAGGTTTCAGCTTTCCACACAGGGAGCTCTGAACCTCTGGAAGACCTTCAGACTCTCAAATCAAGGCAAGGAGCCTCAGGTCTTTCTATTCCTACATTGTCCAGTCTTTGCCAATTGTTCTGGGAGAGGAGTTTAAACATAGATGAGGAAGCCTTTCTTTTTTTTTCTTTTTCTTTTTTTTTTTTTTTAATGGTACTAGGAATTAAAACCGGGGCATTCTACTTCCAGGCTACACCTCCAACCCTTTTAAATATTACTTTGAAACAAGTTCTCACTAAATTATTGATAGCCTTGCTAAATTGCTAAAGCTGGCCTGGAAAATGGGATCCTCTTGTCTCAGCCTTCCAAGTACCAGGATTACAGGGATGTGCCACCATGTCCCTCAGGATGTTTCTTCTGGCAGAGAAGAATTTCCACAATGGCAAGAAGCTGTGATCTTCAAGCAGTCAACCTCCCAGCAGTCAGAGGATTGATGGCTCAATCCTGAAAGTCACAGCATAAGTACAAGCCACCCTTTGGGATGCTTAGACCCATATGCTTCCTACTATTCACCCCATGTAGAGAATCTCATCCAGAATTTCAATTGGTTTCTTGTCCTGGGAAGTTTTTAGAAGCAGAAGGTCAGTAGGAGGGGCTGAAGCTCATGCCATTGCTTCTGGTTTCAAGTTTGGAAGTGGCTTGAATTCATTCCACTTTTCACATCCTATTCCATATTCCTTTCACACTTGATTAGAACCTATGTCGATCTGGCAGGCCACAAGGGCCTTTATTCCTGAGTGAACTGAGCCCCCTGTTACAGAATCATTCCAGGTGGGGTTAAAGAAGTCTTGCCATTTTGCTATATTTACTTTAAAATGAAGCAATATCTCCAACAGTTGATGTACCCTTTCCAAATCCATTCCCTTTGTTTGTTCCCAAGGCTCATCTTCATTTTAAATCTGAGGGTTTACAATCTCTTACATATTTTCTACTCCACTTTTGTATTTAAATATCCATTTAATACATGTACTCATTTAACATGCAAGAAATTAGTGTTCACAATAAATATTTGCATCAATCAGAAAAAAGACTACTCAAATGGAAAGGGAATGGTGAAAAGGTAAATTGTAGAAAAATGAACTCAAATTGCAAATAAATCTACTAAAATGCTCCAAGTATTAATCAGCTAATTGAGTATTAAAAGCACAATGAAATTTCATTTTACATCTATCAGTTTGTCAAAAATTAATGAGTGCCTCACTAGTATTTTTTACCTATTTTTCCCATTGATGCATTTGGACCATAAACCACACATACTTGGGCTTTTTCTGACACCTGTTTGCAATAAAGAAACATTGTATCTCTGAAGTAATGCTAGTCCAAAAGGACACAAAGTCATTGGTTTCTTTTTTGAAATCAACAAGAATGCAAAAAATAATAACTTCAAAAGATGTCAGTTATTTTATTTCAAAGATTTTACTTGTCTTTTTTTCTTTATATCTTGATGTCTGAGTAACTCATTAAGCTATTTTAAATAATTGTAGCATGTAGGCATATGTGTTGCTACAGTTAGTCCATGTCTCTTTTTAATTAGTATTTATATACTTTGCTCACTGTGTGTGTGTGTGTGTGTGTGTGTGTGTGTGTGTGTGTGTCTGTCTATCTATCTGTTTTGTGGGTATGTGGTACTGGGGATTGAACCCAGGGTCATTTGTGTGTATATGGTACTAGAGATTGAACCCAGGGTCATTCTTCCTCTGAGCTATATCTCCAGGCCTATTCTTTTGTTTTGTTTTGAAACTTACTATTCTCCTATATCAGCCTCCCAAGTACTGAGATTACAGGCATGCATCACCATGCCTGTCTCTACTCATTATATTTTACTGCAAGATAATAATGAAACTGGCACCTGGCTAATTTTGCCTCTTTTGCCTTAAATTGAAGATTAATTTATTGTTCTTCATTTAGTAATGCTATTCACAGTAAATATGCCTTCATTCTGCAATATTTAAAGTGGGACATATAAATCGAACCACAATTTGTCTTTAAGAGGGTCCAGATGAAATTGAGAGTCTAGAAGTAACTATATCCTTGGGAAATTCCACTTTTGGTATTGTTTCAAAGTCATTACCTCTAAAAGTCCCTGAAGAAAATTGATTTAATGACAAAACATCTAGCAGGATGAGTTTGAATTGCATCTCTATTGTCACTATAAATATTAAAATAGAGTCACAGAGGTTTAAATCTGTCTACTATCAGTGCAATTTACAAGATGCCAAAATTCATCTGAAATATCCAGGTTTCACCTTTGCAAGGAAGCCAGTACCACTACTGGGTTTCTATTATTTATCTTGGGTAACATATGTAGAGCTTTATTTTCTGGTCTGCTGTATCCATATCAGCAGCAGGCCACCTACTTTTGTCTTAATAATCTAACCCCTAAGCCTCATCACCTCTAATATCATAGCTACTTATAAAATTCTCCTTGGCTTATGGTATACATTAAAAGGACACCATTCTACTATCCCATTAAATCAATAAATGTTGAAACTGAAAATGTCAGATGAAGTAGGGTTTATTCAAATTTAGGGAGAGAGGAGAGAGAGAGAAAGTACCAAGTTACAAATTTAAAGTCAAAGCCATGATTTTAGAATTACTTGGTTGGTTCACTATCACAATCTATTAACAAAATAAGAAAAGGAGTAACATTATTGTTTAAAGTGTGGTTTTACATTACTGATTTGAAAATCTTAAATACTGCAGGTATTTGATGATTGATGATGATGATGATGATGATGATGATGATGATGATGATGATGAATGTCGTGTGTGTGTGTGTGTGTGTGTGTGTGTGTGTGTGTGTGTTACTGAGGATTGAACTCAGGGGCATTCTATCTGTAGAGCTATACATCCAGCCTTTTTTTTTAATATTGGGGATTGAATCTAGGGGCATGCTATCTCCAAGCTACATCCCCAGACCTTTTTTATTTTTTTGATATGAAACAGGATTTGCTAGATTTCTGAGAGTCGTGATACATTGCTGAGGCTGTCCTCACACTTACAATCCTGTCTCAGCCTCCCAAGTACTTGAATTACAGGTATGTGCCACCATGCTTAGCTCCTAGTCCTATTTTATTTCACTTTTTTACATATTTGAAAGAGGTCTCTCTAAATTGCAGAAGCTGGCCACAAACCTGCAAGCCTCCTGTTTCAGCCTTCCAAGTATTGGGATTATAGGCATGTGCTACCATGTATGACTGATATTTGATTATTTAATATTCCTTATTAGAATAATTTCATCCATAATATCACTTTTCTTTGAAACTATTCTTATTATAGTTGTATTAATTTTAAATTAGTATTTAAGCAATTTAATTTTATTAAAAATTGTATAGTTTAAGTTACTAGCTTCATGGTGCAAGAAAGTTTCAACAAATGTCCTTCATTTGTTTTTTTTTTGGTTTTTTTTTTTTTTTTTTTTTTTTTTTTTTTTTTTTTTTTTTTTTTTTTTTTTTTTTGCGGTACTGGGGATTGAACCCAGGGGCATTCTACCTCCGAGCTACACCCCCAGCCCTATTTTTTATTCTTTATTTTGAAACCAGGTCTCACAAAGTTGTGGAGTGCCTCACTAGGTAGCTAGGCTGGCCTCGAACCGGGATCCTCTGGTCTCAGCCTCCCAAATGCTGGGATTACAAGCGTGCGCCACCA
>PVLC010033034.1:0-17744 GCA_004027655.1 Graphiurus murinus | reverse complement strand
CGGTACTGGGGATGGAACTCAGGGGCATTCTACCTCTGAGCTATACCCCCAGCCCTATTTTTTATTCTTTATTTTGAATACCGAGTCTCACTAAGTTGCGGAGTGCCTCACTAGGTAGCTGAGGCTGGCCGCGAACCCGGATCCTCCGGTCTCAGCCTCCCGAATGCTGGGATTACAAGCGTGCGCCACCACGCCCGGCAACATTAAGTTTTTATATGAAACTGAAACATATTTAAACCAGACAATACATATAAAGTACTTAATATAGTGTTTGACATGATGCATCTTTAAAGGTAGCTGTTATACTGGAAATGTTACAAACCTAAGGTTACGATCATAATTTTGGGAATCAGACTGCCTGACTTTTAAGCCCAGAGCAGCTACTGTTTAGTTATGTGACTTGAAGCAAGTGACTTAAGCTCTCTATGCCTGTTTCTCATTTCAAACAGAGGTAATTGCACCTACTTCGCTGGCTGGCTGATAGAATTAAATGAGTTAAAAGTTCTCCATGTAGACCATGATCCTCTTTATGACTGAGCCTTTGCAGTAGATATTCTTACATCTCACTACTCCTTCACTTAGGTCTCAGGTTAGCCAGCCCATCTTATAAGAAACTTCTGACCTCCCAAGTTGAGATGTGCCTCTTATGTGCTCCAAGACCTGTGTGCTGACCCCTTGCTGATACTTGTACTTAGTGTGCCTTTCTTCCCATCCAACTCCTCTGCTGCTATCTCTCTGTGTGCTCGGATGACAGCCCATAGCCCTGTCACTGTCCCTGAAGCCCTGGATCTGTTGTAAACTCAAGACTGGTAAGTGAGAGAGAAGGGCTTTCTCCTTTCTTTTTTTTTAAATTGATTTTGTTTTGTTTCTTTCTCCTCTCTTTTCCTCCCTCTGTCCCTCCCTCTTTCTTTCTTTCTTTCATCATGCACTGTCTTGAAGAGGAGCTGAAGCAATGCTGCTTATAACTCGGCACTATACCAAGATTGTAAGACATGATCCTTTCAGGTTAAACATTCACATGTGAGAACCAGATATAAATCCATAATAGACAACTAGAATGGGCAAATCCTTTGCTGTCTTCAGAGTCAGCTCTCCTCTCTGACCACCAAAGCTCTGCTACTGCCTTAAACTCGTTCTCCAGACTGTCTCTGTTCAAGACAAATGAACTCTGAAGGGCTTTGCAAATCCTGCATGGAAACATTTCTGGGGAACCCATCCCAGCGTTTCAATGCTAAAGGCCAACCTGTTCTCAACCCAATCTCTGCAATAAGCACATACTAAGTTAATGCTGGAATCTCCATTTTATTAACAGATGAGAAAAGAAAAGAAAATCTACCATATATTCTGTGTAGTGTGTGTGTGTGTGTGTGTGTGTGTGTGTGTGTGTGTGTGTGTGTGCTTCATTCATTCCTTTTAATGTTGGGATACTTTTTAATTTCTTACATTATGATAAAAATATATTCTTTGCTCTGGAGATTATTTATTTATTTATTTATTTTTATTATTAATTGGTGCATTGTAATCATACATCTTTGTTAGGTACAAGCTGATAAAGGCGTATATGCACACATTTCTCATTTAGCCCTTTCCCCAATTCCCACCCCACTCCCTCACCCTTCCTCCTTCTCAAGTTCAGTTTAGTGATTGACTTTGATATATTTGTGAAAGTACATCATGTGCATTAGGGTGCCCCCCCCATCACCTTCAGTTAAGTCAACTTCTTTGCTTATCTAGGGTTTCTCCTTTTTCATCTGGAGTCCTTCTTATGCCCCATCTTCTTACAAAACGATGGGATATGTACACAATGGAATTTTACTCAGCCATAAAGAAGAACAAAATCATGTTTGCAGGGAAATGGATGCAACTGGAAAACATTATGTTAAGTGAAATTAGTTAGTCACAAAGAGTAAAAAAGCATATGTTCTCCCTAATATGCGGATCTAGGGAGCTCATTTAAATGCAGCCTCATGTGCAGGAGGCGCATAAGTCAATAGCGTGAAGACATGAAAAGAGAAGTTGGCACAAGAGCATACAAAGACATCTGAAAGTGTGAATATACTGCCCAAAATGGTTCTAATAAAAGTCAGGAAATGGTTCTCAAGGTAAGAAAAGTTCAAAAGTATTTAGTGGGGCTTTTGAGACCTAAATATGTTACAAAGCTTTTCAGTTTTCTCAAGAATCTCTTGTTTTCTGGCATTTGAATGCAAATTGTTCCTAGATTTATTGCATTTTAAAAATTCAGCTAAAATTCATAAAAGAAAGTAGCACAAAATTGGTGATGTGAATATTAAATATCAGTAGAGTGCTCCATACAACCCACATTTATTCTCACCCTTCTTAGCCATGACTCCACTCAGATCCATTCATTTGTGCATTCAATAAATTTTCATTGAAGACTCACCTTGTGTAAGTTAAAAAAAAAAAAAGTCACAGTTAACAACTCATGATGAAAAAAGAACTAAAATGCAGAGAGGTGTAACAATCGATGAATACAGAAGATATATCAGAGGAAAAATAATAATATAGTTGGGCATAATGAGCACCTTTTATGGGCCAGGAACTATTCTAAACACTTTATTGTCTTAACTATTTTAATGCTCACAGAAAACCTACTTTTTTTGGTCTCTATTATATAAGCAAGGAAATAAAAGTGCAGAGAAGTCAAATTACATGTGCAAAATTTAAAAATATATTTTCTACTGTGTGTTTTGGGTGGTAGTCAAGGTAAGTGTTAGCTCTGAGAATATTTTTCCAAGGGAGAGAACCTCCTGGAGTCCATTGGAGAGATGAGAGTAGAGAAGCATTCAACAACCTTTTTCTATAAAAGGCCAGATGATAAATATTTTATGTTTGAAGGCTGAATCGTCTCTCTTGCAACTCAGCTCTGTCATTTCAGTGCAAAATCAGCAGTAGATATATGTAAACAAATGAGCATGGCTGTGTTCTAAAATGCTGCATCCATGGGCACTGAAATTTCTATTTATTATTCATATATCACAGAACATTATTATTCTGTATTTAATCTTAAATTCTAAAAAATGTAAAATCCATGAGCAGGCAGAAGGGTAGATTTGGATCATGACTATAGTTTTCTGTCCTCTGATTAGAGAACACACAATATAAATTGCACTAAAGGATGAGTGGCAGTTTTCCAGGTAGACACAGGCATTCTATGTGAAGGAAATAGCAGCTGGCACAGATGTAGGTAGATGAATAGACATAACCCCTTTGAAGAGCCATAAACAGTATCATTGGCACTTGGAGGGAGTGGAAGACACACAAAGGGAACGGAAGGATCCTGTGGATGATGCTGGGAGTTTGACCTTTACTGTGTGGGCAGTGGGGAACCATTGTGGAATTCATGACATGGTGAGGTTTACACTTTGGAAAGGTCTCTCTAGCAACAAGGTGAGAAGTTGACAAAAGGAGTCCAAGAGAGAATGAAAGAAAACACTTAAACAATTTCAGTAGTTCAGCCAAAGACCACACAGATACCAGCTGCTCCTCTGTTAGTTCCATGGAATTCTATTTTCTCCACACATGTGGTAGCGTTTCCTGACCTAGGACCATTGCAGATGGTACTCCTGTTTCTGGAATTTTGTTTTTTCTCTTTCATTACTTAACCCTTTTTTTTTTTTTTTTTAATCCATTTGGCTTCAGTTTTAATGATACTTCTGGAATGTCTTTCTTGACCCCTAAGGTCAAGATTCACAGCTTTGTGATACTCAGTATGACTTGTCCTTCTCTGTAGCAGTGATCATACCCAGAATATCTCACCAATGTCTGCCTCCTATTCTAGACCATAAGCCACATGTCCACTGTAGTGTTCCACGCAACCAATGTTGCGTCCCACGCCACATGGGGTAGGGCAAAGCGGTCCAGCCGCTTCACCTGTCGGGGCCGAGCGAGAGGGAGAGTGTCGCGGCTGGGCCCACCACCCTGGGGAGTCAGGGAAGCCCCCCCAAAACCAGCACCGCCCGGGAGTCCAGTCAGTGGTCAGGCAGTGCCGCAGAAACTCAACTTTATTGGAACATACAATAGATTATATGGGCAGGTCAGGAAGGAGGTGAAGCTGGGAAGGGGGAGCCAATGGGAGCAGATCTCCTCACCTATAGCTGCAGGGGGAGGGAGGTGGGCCTTTCCTTGACCCACCCACCTCAGACCTAGGCTTCCCTAGGTCTGAGGGGTCAGGTCAGATTTCACCAAGAAAGGTCAGAGCCTGTGAGTGCTGAATGCCACATAACATGAGAGATCCCTACAGTCCACCACTGGACCCCAGCCCTAGCATGGTGCCGACTTCAGAGTAGACGCTCAGTGAACATTTGCAGGGGACTCGAGATTAGAAGAGAGGATATTTGCCAAGCAGAGTTGACCTGGATGTTGTGACTGAATGGTTGAACTGAGGGATAAGATAAGGTTAAGTAAAATTTACAGGTTTGGATAACAAAATAGTCAGTGGTACAAGGAGGATGGGAGTCAGGCTTGAAGCAGTTATGTTGATTTTGAAATGCAGGAGTCTATTTCCCACCATACTTGGATGATCATTTACATTTGAATTAGCATTTGTAATAACATGTGCCCTGGTAATCCTGTTTCAAACTCTTCTCATCCAACATATGGTAAGAATAAGAACTCCCTTCCAAAACCACTAGAAGGTAAATGAAATGTCATATTTTCTATTAATACAAGTGCCTTTTTGTCAATGTCATCTTACTTTTTCCCTATTTCTTGTGACTCCCCAGCAGGAGTTTCCCCTGATGAGTTCACCACCTCATTTTCACTGTTCTCTTTCCTGTTTTCACCTGCTCTACCACACTTTCTGGAATTTTCTTTTTTTTAGCAGAGCTAACGCTTTCTTCCTCTAAATGGGTCAATTTAATTTCCATCTCTTTCCTGATGCCTCCTTGGGCAGTTCAAATACACCCTACTCCCTCTTCCTGGAATTGTCTTTACTCATATGTAGCATCACTCTGACAATAATAAGGCTTTCCTTTTGGGGGGAGTGTGAATCAGCCTCTCATGTGATCTTACATCATCTGGGCAACAGTCCTCCCAAGACAGTTATTTGGATTTTTTTTAAAACATAAAGACTCTGAAAGTTAGAAAATTTTATTTTGGCTTCACTCAAGACTCACAACTGGTAAACAGTGGCCCAAGGTTTGATGTTCTACAATACCTGTAGTATACAATGTTGTAATACAAGGAAATGTTTCTTAAGTTAGGCTACTTAGATATAAGGGTCTCACTATAAATTCTTTCTCATAGAATCAGTATAATAGAATGGGCTTTGGGCTAGAAAGCCCCGGATTTGGATTTCTCTTTCCCAGGTGAGCCACCTTGGGGAAGTCATGGGGCCTTTCTTCCTCAGCTCCTGTCTATTTGCCTGAAAAATGAGAACCCAGATAGTTTCAAGGAAATCCCTGGGGTGATTATATAGTAACACTTTAAAAATTGTGAAGCAATAGGCATTATGGAAGAATTATGGTTTTTATTGAAAGAACCCTTAAATAGAATTTCAATGTAAATAAAAGGCTTAAAACTCATAGATAATATGAAGCTGAAGAGAATATGAAATTATCAGCTTGAGCATTCATCAAAGAAGATAATTTAGTTATGTATTGAGAATTAGCAATGTGCACAGAGAAGCTGGATGCAGTGGATGATTCTTAAAAGCATAAATGCTCATATCCTATGCACTCAAGAAAATTCCTTTATTAAGTCACATACTATTTATATACATAGATACATATGCACAACATATATACACTCTTATGTAGTATATATATATATATATATACTTATATATAAAGTAAGTATATATACTTTACTGAATTCTGTATATACATATATACACTCTTATGTAGTATATATATATATATATATACTTATATATAAAGTAAGTATATATACTTTACTGAATTCTGTATATATACTTTACTTAATTCTGTACTTTGTCAGTTTTCAACTTTGTTTTCCTTGTACCTAGTAATGAATTAATTATATTTAATATGTATTCCTTTTTGATGTGTGTCATCCTGGATTCATCACTGTAATGCCAGCATTTAATGTATACATTTGCATATCAATAATTAATTAATGTGGAAGGCAGGAAAGATGGAATGGAGGAAGGGAGGAAGGGAGGAAGGGACAGCAGGAGAGAGAAAGCATACAGCTCATGGTATGAATGCTTGATTTCCCTTTGGAGAATCTTCACAGCTAAGGACAATTTTCAAATTCTAGAGCCACAGTCATCATCTGTATGCAGGTCTTCCTCCTCTGATCCACATTGATTCTACCCCCAGATCATGTTCTTTCCTGTGGGCTTGCTTCTATCTCCTCTTTTTGTCCATCCAACCCATAGCCTTGAAGATACATCACCTGAAATCAATGGCCCAGATCTTTAATCAAAAGTCAAATATAAGCATAGAAATTATAGGAAATGCCATAGTAGCCAGTGAAATTTCAAGGCACATTTCTCTGACTTATGAAGACTTTTCGGTAAGACTTGCAGACAACCCCAAAACATCTGAAAGTAAATACTGCTTAATTGATCCAATAGTAGATGGATCAAAGCATATAAAATGTTAGTAAATATAATTTGATGAGGATACACCTGTTGGTCATATTTTCACATCTGATTCATTCCACTTGTGAGGGACAGGAAGTAGTGACACACTATGACATGAAACATGACCAATCACACTATTAAACAAACTGGTCTAGGGATCTTAGCAAAATGCTACAGGCCACCAAACCTAGTGAATAAGAGCAAACATAAATTTGTGAGAAGTGAGCATTGTTCTGTAGATCAAATTGAGCTATTGTAAAATAGCACAAATTCTGTGATGCATCAACATTGTAAGACTTGATGAAAACCAAGACAGGAGTAAGCACAGGCATGCTGGAAACTGCCAGAACTTGTGAGGTGCATGAACTCTATGCAAGGTAGAAGGACAAAGAGTCGCTTTACTCTTGGAAAGTGTCTCTAGTGATCCAGAAAGAGGAACTCACATTTTCTATGTGTCTATTCACTGTGTAGATTCATTTTACCACTGATTTCCTGAACACATCCTGAAGAACAGTGACTCTGAATTCAATACAACCCAGAAATCATCTTTGATTCATAAAATTACATTAATAAAAATACTTCAAGGAATTTTTAAAACATCTCCACTTCTCCCCCAGACAATGGGCCTACCTATCTTCTAAACCTTGGAGAATAGTTTTTTTCTCCCATGCACTCAAAAAAGGGATGCATCCTTTGTGTGCGAGCATTGGCCTCATGTCCCTGCCACTTGTGGGTGTTGGTTTTCGTTTGGCTGGCTGCCTGTGTTCCCTCAGATTCTTCCCTATCACATCACAAGTTATAAGACAGCTGAGCTTAAGACCTGGGTCCTAATTGGAAGCCTAAACCTTTCAAGGCTCTTTTTGTTACTCTGAAGAGGACAGGATTACAGAAATGGAATAAAACCGATCTTGTTGCATACATTGGCTGCACTCCTCTGGATTTGTGTAGAGCCCTTTAAATCCAACCATAGGATGTCAGTGAACTGAGCATCTAAATATATTTGTGAGGGCCAAAGCTCAGGCCACCTGAAAGTATCTGATATCTCTTTGGCGAGTTTGCACATTTTCTTACAAAGGCAGCTACTTTTAAGTCCTTGTACTGTACAATGAGTTCATGTGAGGACAGACACTCCCTAATACTACACCTCTCGGAGACTTCAAAGGCTGGATATGCTTCCCTTGTTCATAGGACCGATGATATCAAGTGTTGTTCTAAGACTGATTTGTATTTATGTAAACCCTGGTTGTTATAACTTACATGCTTAAACCAACATTTTGGAATTTCCTCCCCTCTGATCTACAGCACTATGACCTGCCATGCGATATTGAGACATAAAGAATCTATAGTCATATTAGAAGCTCGAAATGTATACTCGACAATGTCATTTTCCGGGGAGCCTCAAAGTTTTATCTAAGCTCTACCAATTGGTTTAAAATGTCCATCTCTCTTACCTTCCCTTTCTTCCATCCTCAACTCAAATATTACTCTCACATTGTATAACAGTCAAGAATGTTTGCTTTAAAAAATGGTTTCAAGTTTTTCCTTCTCCTCCCCAAAATGTGTGCATCCCTATTCTAATATATATTTTGAGGTTTATGCAGAAGACTAAGGCAAAGAAATCTCTGAACTCAGGAACTAAGAATGTTGGGGAGGATGGAAAAAAAGAAATGAAGAGAAAAGAAAAAGATACAGGGGTCACTTGCCAGAAACTTCTTCAAAACAGACCTTGATGACTACACTAGAAATCAAACAGCAGTCAAGGTCCCTTCCATTGTTCCTTTGACAGTCCTTTATTGATGGCCAAGTCATTGTATGAAGAGGCAGATAACTTTTCCCAGTTGTATCACCATCTGAGAAAGTTGTCCTTATGAGATCATTTGTTAGGTGCTGGGGCCAAAACACGAAGGAAAATCATGAAAATATTAAATTTTTAAAAATGAAAAGCTTTCCAAGAAACCAAAGCATCTGCTTATAACCACAAATGTTATTTTCTGCCTTGGAAGTAGAATGAAGCAAACAAATTTATTATAAAATAATAATACTTAGCAATAGTTGTAATAATGAGAGCTGGGGGAGGTATAGCTCAGTGGTAGAGTGCTTGCCTAGCGTGCTCAAAGCCCTGGGTTTAATCCCAGCACCACATAGTAGTAGTAGTAGTAGTAATAGTAGTAGTAGTAGTAGCGATAATAATAATAATAATAATGACAATGGAACTGAGTAAAACTTGAGTGGTTGCCTTTTGCCAGTTACTGTGCTAAGTTTAATCCTTACCTCAACCCTAAGAGATGCCTCCATTTTACAGATGAGGAAACTACATGATTGAAGAATAAATTAATAGTAGTAATGGTAGTTAGAGAAACAGCAACAAATATAGCAATAATAAACATTATTTTAAGATTTCACATGTTACTTAGTTTAACCCTTGGTGATAAGCCAATTCAGTAATATAGGCCCCAGAATTAGAAACTTTACACATGGAGAAATTGAGGCACAGAGAGTTTTCATTAAATTTTTCATCATACTCAGGAAACAAATACCAGTTCTGGAATTTGGACCCAGTCACGGTGGCCTCTGGATCAAGACCATTGGACTTTGTGCTCTTCTATCTCCCCAGAAGCAAAGTACAAGTAAATGTAGATTTTTGTCCATCAATCCCCAGCTCATAAAAGCTTCTCACATACTCTGTTGCAATGATGGAACTCAGATCATGTTTAGATGAATATAACAGTGGATTCCTGCTTGTCCAAGCTCTTCAAATAAACTAGTTAACTGAAGAGACCAGTACACCCTGATTTGCTCAGGACTTTACCAGTTCTAGCTCTGATAGTTCTGTATCCCAGGAAATCATTCATTTTTTGGATAAACCAGGATGGTCAGTAATGGCAGTGTGAACTACAGACATTGTCTAACTTCTATTGCTAACCCCACCCCAATGTCAATTCCAATGAGAAGTTACCAAGCACAGAATAAAACACAGGTCACAGGAAGCTTAGAAACATACTCTATCCTGAAGGTTTTAACACTTAGCAACTTTGTGATTTCCAACCAAACTTTCCTTCCCAGGAAGGGCTCAATAAAACTAGGCTGAGATTAAGAATTTTTTGTAAAAAAAAAAAAAAAAAAAAAAAAAAAAAGAAAGAAAGAAAAGAAAAATCCACTGTGGCTAAGAAATAAATACATCACGATTACCATTCAAATCTTCCTTATTCTTTCCTTCGCTACCTTATGATACAAAACCAGCCCCACCTGATCTGGGAAGACAGGCCAGTTCCTCAACACAGTGACCTTCACTAAGAATGCCAACCCAGAGTCCACCAGAACCTTCGTCCTAGGCATCCAGAAAATGGCCCTTTTATCCTTGGTCTGTGTATGAGAATATCACCTACAGTTAAGTCTTTATGTTCCCCAGGAACAGACAGAATATAGGCTTTCTCTGTAGTCTTTAAGAAAATCAATAATAAAAACAAAGAAAAAAAGAAAACCAGACCTGGCAGCAAATGTTGGAAAACACAAAGACTTAATAGCACATCTGCATCTGGTGAAGTTTGACAGGAAATAGAATGGATGTATTTCTCAATATCAATGACCATCCTTAGTAAATAAAGCCTGTCTGAAAAAGGAAATTGAAACAACTTTAAAGCACTTTATGAAAATCTATATTATGTTAAAAGCAAACCTGACTCACTCAATGGATTCATGCATTTTTCACAAGAAGCATATCTTGAGTGCCTACCACATGCTGGATACATACATACAGCTGGGATGGGGTAGAAATCAATTAGACAAAAATATGAATCAAAATGCTAAAAGTACTGTTAAAAGTACCATGAGACATAGGTTAACTTTGACAGTGAAGGCGTGAAGTAGGAACTAAGTGAGCTAAGCAGATTGGGAAAAGAAGAGCCTTCCAGGTTAAGTCCATGTTATGTGCAAAGATAAGGAGGTCAACTGAATTTGGTATTCTAGAGGAATCTTAAGTCATTGTCTGTGGCTAGAGTACAGCACAAAAGAGAAGGGCTGCAGATAACACTGCAAGGAATTGCTTTTAAAATTATTTTTGGTAGCTGATATTCATAGTTGTATCAAGAATATAATAAGCACATAGTTATCACTTCATTAATAATGATTTAGCCATAATTGTTAAGCAGTTGCTGTGTTCCAGGTACTGTGCAACAAGCTTTACTTAGACTTTCTCTGTCTAGCATAATTAACCTCTTACTATTGAAAAATAAGTTTTCCAAAAACAGAAAACAAGTTACCAAGAATAGCGGCAATATTTCACAATTTCTGAAAACCTCTTTAATGTCTGGCATAACTATAGTTGGTTCTAATGTCTGTGTCTCCATTAAAAATGTGGGGTTTTTGGTCTGTTTTGAATTGTATCTACTTTTTTTGCATCAGACTTTATGCTGGGTAGTAGGAATGTAATGATGAACATATAAATGTGACTCCTTTTTCTTGGAGCTCACTTTCTATTAAGTAATACAACCCATTGTCCACGATTGCAGCAATAGCTTCATGTCAGCTCCTGCAAAGCAGCTATGAAGGGAAAGTAGAGGATGCATTGAAAGTGCCTGCCTAGGAGAAATGACCTAGGATGAGGAACTGGGAATTGGGAGATTTGCAGATGTAACCACAATACAACCTTCAGAATAAAGGAAGAGCACATCTTCCCATCTTAATTTAAAATGTTCATTTAAAAAAATAAAATTATTATTAGTAAACTCACACTGAAGCCATCAGCTAACAGATGGAAGTTTTGGATTCAAAGCAAATTCTTGTCTTTCTATCAGCTAGCAATTAGACATTGTGAAAGCATATTCTTAAACTATGATGTGTCAAAGATTTGCAGTTTTAAAAGCAAAACTGTCAGGCTGCAGAATTTAGAGATTTATCTCATTTTTTTTATTTCTGCCTTTGGTTTTTATGTCCCAAAAGCAGTTTGGAATTTTTCCCATTTTAGTTATTGTAGTCATGGGAGAACATTGAAAACAATACATGTTTTTACCTTCTTTGATATATATTGGAGCCTTGCAAGAAGACCCAGGCTTATTAAGATATTCTATTTGGAGTATTAAAGTTCTTCTTTCTTAGTAGCAACAATGAAAATAAAAAGAGTAACCTGGGAAAATGGAGATTTTTTGTCAAATCTTCTAGATTCTGAACTAGGTATAAGAGATAAAGGAGCAGACCTGTAAACAGGCAAGTTCAGTGAAAAATAGTAGGTTAAAATAAGCCTGTTTCTTCTCCCTTTCAAATCTAGACTTAGAAGCCACCTAAAGATTTTCAAAGCACCACTATACCCATGCAACTACAAGGAGGACCTCAGCCTGTCTCTGTAGGATAAGGAGCAGAAAAGAATGAGAGAGGCCAGAGGAGAGGCAGATTCTGAGAAGCCAAATGGAATCTAAGCCAAGCAAGCCCTGTGGCCCTTTTCCTACTCTTATCAATCAATAATTTTCATCTCCCTCTTCTTCTCCTCTACTTCTTCCCCTTTGTCTTCTTACTTTTTTGGAAAGGAGATAGTCGACAAAGAGAAATAAGACTGAGGAAGGAACTTAGGAAAAGGGAAAAGACATTTGCTCTCTCCAAATTGGATGTAATTTGAAATCAGGGTCTAGGAATTCATAGAAATAGTTTCACTTTTAATGTTTCTCTCATTGTTTGTGATAACACTAACAAAAGCAGTGAAAGAACCTCATCCTCTCTCTTCTGTGCTACACCTCCACTGAACTCATTAACTTACTTGGTCTAACTTGATAAACTGACATTTCAGTAGGAAATCTATATTTCTAAAGTGTTCTACAAAACCAATGCTAAAGATTATTTATTTGTAAAATGATGGGGAATTCAGTGTGTCAAGGAGTGTATAATCCCTCAAAATCAGAGACCTACCCTTTTCCCAACATAGTTCCCAGGCTGGTATAGCCTTTGATGAGTGAACTAATATTCTTGAAACACAGTTTCCTCATCTATTCAATTGGGGTGGAGGGTGGTTAAAGTCATGTTAGCTCAAAATCAAACCCAGTAACAGAATATATACCCAACCACTGTTCAAATTAATGCCTGTTCAAATAAATACTCAAGTATTTCTTTCTTTCTTTTTTTTTTTTTTTTTTTTTTTGGTGACACTGGAGAATGAACATAGGGCATTCTACCTCCAAGCTGTACCCCCAGCCCTATTTTATTCTTTTATTTTGAAACAGGATTTCACTAAACTACTGAGGTTGGCAGTGAACCTGCAATCCTCCTGTCTCAGCTTGTAATCTACTGGGATTACAAGCATGTGCCACCAAGCCTGACTCTTCAATTATTTCTTGTTGATTACAACTTTATTTGGAAATGGGTAGGAAGAAATGCTATCACTGGCAGTAAAAAAAAAAAAAACTTTGTTCAGTTTCTCAGAATGTTTAGTAAAGTTCCTAGGGATAAGTACTTCTTAACAATCTTCCTAAATATCATTATATCTCTTCTCCAACACACTCATTTTTTTCCCTTTCTTTACAGAGGTTTCTGTGTGTCTTGCACCATGTGATGCATATAATTTGTGAACTAACTTGGGAATAGACTCCTTGTGCCATTTACTTATGTGAAAAGACTATTTACAAAGTACCTATAACACTTTGGATATAGAATATCCCCCTAAGAGCTCCTGTATTGATGTTCATAGTTGATATAACTAAGTCATAAGGGTTGTAAGCTCATCAGTGGATAAATCCATTGTAAAGGACTTGCTGGGTGGTAACCTAGGCAGGTAGGATGTGGCCTTAGGGACTGTGCTTGTATCCTTGAATCCCTTTGCTTATGATTTCTCTTTCTTCCAGTCTTCATGATGTGACAGCAGAGCCCTTGCGCTCTTCCTCTATTTTCCAACACCAAACCCTGAGTTCCAACCATATAACCCAGCCTCAGATGGTGTGAATGCCTGAAATCTCCAGAACTGTGAACAAATAAATCTTCCTTCCTCTAAGTTGTGTGGTCAGGTTTTTTGGGCCAGAGCAGTGGAAAGGCTGACTGAAACAATGCCCAGTTAAAGCCTACTTCATAATTAAAAATTAAACATCAGATTGAGAAATATAAGGACTAATCTCTCTACTTGCAGTTTAGAATTGACCCAGATTACTGATAGTACTCTAAATTTAGGGCTTTTACAATCCTTCCCTGATTTATTACATGCAAGATATCATTTTATAAAAGAGACACATATTTCACAAAGTAAGATAAACTCTCAATATAAATTACTCTACTTAATGAATGTTATAGTTTCTAAACACACACAGAGATCAAATTAAGTGATACTTACTATTTCAGATTTAATTTTTTGTGATTTTATTTTTAATTTTTATCTTCATTGCACTTTTACTGGTATATAATAGTCTCATATCATAATGTAAATCATGTTGACAATGACATATATGCACACAGCGCTTGGTGCTCCTCCAGCCTCCCCATCTCCCCCATTCTTAATACAGAGTACTGAGATTGAGATTGATATTTTCACATATTTTTGTGATTTTAAACCATGTAGTGTTCTTTATAAGCATAAAACTTTAATACACTACCAGTTTGTCACAACTTTCATAAGTTTATTAGTATACTTTAATTCTATCTTAGACCAACCCTGTCTTCCTCCTTCTTTCCTTCCTCCTTCACTGTTAGTCTATACATTTTCCTCACGCAAAATTTGTCCAGAATATTTATAATGATAAGAAAAAATGATGAGACTATGGAGATATAAAAGTCAACATAGATCTAGGGGGAGAAGAAGGATTATAAGCCAATTTGTCTATCCATATACGGGCATATAGTAAGCTCATTCTCCAGAAGGAAAAAATGCTCATTTTTCAATTTTAATTATTGATCTGTAGAGCTCAACACACCATTGATTTATCTGCAGTATACCTGTATAGATTAAGTAAAATTTCTTCCAGCAGAAAAAAATTCACTGGGGTACCATGTAAAAAAAAGAGCTTAGGATATAATCTAAAGCTGTGTTGGGAAGGGAATTCTGCTTTTGTGTCTACTCAGAAAATATTTCTATCTCAATTACCAAGGTAATTGATTTTCAGCACATGTAGTACCAATTAGTGCATCCAATATGGTCATACAGCTTTGCAACATCCCTTCCCATGATGCTCCATCCCTATACCAAAGAGAAGCAGATGTTCTCAGGTTCTTGTTATGCATCACAGCTGTGTTGGGCAAGACCAGAAAATAATAACTAGTCTGGATCTTTCGGCCCCATAATTTATCTTTTGTTATCATTTTTATGCTTTTAACATAATATTGGCAAAAGTTCTGTCAAATTTCTTGGTTTTTTTATGTTGGCTTGTTTTAATTAGCATCTTAAGAAAGTCATTAGTAATATTAAGTCTCAAATATGACTGTGAGAAGATTGTTCATAAATGTTAAGGGATCTATTATACTGATATCTGGTAAATGTTACAGTGCAGTAGCACAGCATGCTTATATAAGGTAACACATTCAACTATACATGTACAGGGGTCACAGAGAAGAAAAGATCAACTGATCGCATGCACTGTCCATAGGATGGTTTATGGCAGGAGTGAGCATGAAGACACGAATGCGCTGTCATCTGGTTGTCACATAGTTCTCAGCTGCCTAAGCCTGAGCATCTCACTGTGGGGTGAGATCTTCACTTTCAGACATGCATTAAAGATTTGTCCTGTGACACGATCCCTAAGTGCCTTTCCCGCAAGCCAGCTGTCAACCTAGTGCTTAATCAAAGAAACAGAGTTCTATTCTAAGGCTGGAGGGAAAAATTACACTGGACTTAATGAGAGACAAAACCATCCTGTACCTAGAGGTCATTTTCAGGGGCAGTATTTATTATATTTTCTTTTTGTTTCAATTCCTGACTTTAAAAGTAATTCCCAAGTGAAAGGCTACTATGCTGTAAATCTACCAATTAAGAGTCTGAACCATAATTCAATTTAGTACACTCTACGATTTTGTAATACAGATTAGGAGAAAATGATTGTGTGAATGGGGAAAGGAGCCAGGTTGTGTCATTAAGGTGCCGATAAATGCTTCAGTTGCCATTTTATAGCTAAAGGAAGATGTTGAAGACATTTGCTAAATTTATTCCAGACTATTACAAATCTAGGATTCACTAGGATCTGAATCAAGGGCACTTTGTACTTTGGTTTATTAAAGTGCTAAAAAAAAATCAGTGAAAACTCAATAAAAATGATATAACTACCTGTGGAAACTGAGCTTTAAGTTAGTAAAAAAAACAATACTATCTGATTGGACAAAGTGTGCAAACATCTTCCATCTTTTCTTTCTTTTTTTGTGTGAAAACAAATGAGTGTTTTAGCATTCTTTTCTCAGCTGATTTAACATCATCATTATCCATGATTGACCCTTTCCTCCTTGAATATACTCTTGTGAGTTTATCACCATAATTTTCTTTTATTTTCTCAACCATTTATCTCAGTCTCCACACTCTCATCTTATAAATACGTGGGCTACAGCCCTGTGGTGGGCACCTTAATCCCTTCAGTCTCACCACAGAGGTTGATTTAGGGATGATCACGTGACTCAAATCAGGTAAGACAGGGCCAGTGAAAGTCTATTACGGCATTTATATTGAAGCCATTACAAAAGAATTACATCCCTTCTGCAGAGGTCATCCATCGGCAGTGAGAAGGATATTCACTTAGTGTTACTGGGTGTCAGAAAACGGAGGCCATCACAGCAGACAGCAGATAAAAACCAAGTCTTGATTAATTTACTTCAGTTTATAGAGATACATGGGTTTTAACCCTGAAGTATGCTTTTGAACATTTCCATAAAATGAACTAAAACATTTCCTTCATTGTGTGAGTGAGGTTTTATGCCACTTGCCAATGAAAGAATCTTTGGTGATAAAATGCTTCCTCCCACCTACCCCACAAATGTCATTACATACATATCTCCACACCTTTATCTGAACTCCAGACCCCATAAATATAATTTTGTCCTCAGAGTTCTTTATTCAGAGCTCTTACTGTCATCACACATTCAACACATTCACTTCTGTTCATCTGATTTTCTAACCAGCAACTTGTGTATGATCTTTGACTCTTTCCACCCCTTATCCCACCCCCATACCCAAATCAATTTTCCAGGCCTTTCAATCTACTTCTAAGTGGTTCCATATTCCATCTAGTTATCTTCATTCTCATTGCCTGATATGGGGTACACCTCTCTTCCTGGGCTGGATTGCTTGCAATTTCCTCGTTGATTTACCTGTCTTGGGTCCATCCTTTGCATTGTAACCATAGTGATCTGTCCAAAGTGCAACCTGACTACAGTATCCTATTTAAGACTTTATACAACGTCTCTTTGCAGAAAATTATTTATCCAAAACCTTTAATGTAGTTCTCAAGCCCTTTATCATCTGGCCCTTCCTTACCTCTCCAGCTTCTACTCTGATTCTCTCCACTCACACAATCTTTACACAATTTTGCTTAAAGATTTTTACATCAAAATGTATTAAGAGAGCTGGGGATGTAGCTCAGTGATAAAACACTTGCCTAGCATGCGGAAGGCCCTGGGTTTGATCCCCAGTACAGAAATATATATACAGCTATTGCAATTTGAAAATCCAATTTGACTATTTTTCTTTTTTAAAAATGGACATGTGTAGCCAGGTGTGGCGGTAAACGCTTGTAATCCCAGTACTTGGGAGACTGAGTCAGGAGGATCATAGGTTCTTGGTCAGCCTCAAAAAAGAGAGGCCCTAGCCAGGCATGGTGGCGCACGCTTATAATCCCAGCATTTGGGAGGCTGATACCAGAGGATCCGGGTTCATGGTCAGCCTCAGCTACCCAGTGAGGCACTCCGCAATTTAAGTGAGACCCTGTTTCAAAATAAAGAATAAAAAATAGGGCTCTGGGTATATCTTGGAGGTAGAATGCCCCTGAGTTCAATCCCCGGTACCACACATACAAAAAAAAAAAAGTTAAAAAAGAGCTGGGCGTGGTGGCGCACGCTTGTAATCCCAGCATTCCGGAGGCTGAGACCAGAGGATCCGGGTTCGCAGCTAGCCTCAGCTACGTAGTGAGGCCCTCCGCAACTTAGTGAGACCTGGTTTCAAAATAAAGAATAGAAAAAAATAGGGCTGGGGGTATAGCTCGGAGGTAGAATGCCCCTGAGTTCAGTCCCCAGT
>PVLC010033033.1:0-17813 GCA_004027655.1 Graphiurus murinus | reverse complement strand
TTCTTTATTTGATTTTAAATTTCCTAGAATAATACAGTTCCACATTTCTTTTTTTTTTTTTTTTTTTTTTTTGCGGGACTGGGGATTGAACTCAGGGGCATTCTACCTCCAAGCTACACCCCCAGCCCTATTTTTATTCTTTATTTTGAAACTGAGTCTCACTAAGTTGCGGAGTGCCTCACTAGGTAGCTGAGGCTGGTCGCGAACCCGGATCCTCCGGTCTCAGCCTCCCGAATGCTGGGATTACAAGCGTGCGCCACCACGCCCGGCTACATTTCCACATTTCTATTTCATTTTTAATACATTTATTGCTGCATTATTGTCTCATGTTATAATGTAGTTCACAGTGATAGTGACATACATGCACACAGCACTTGGTGGGCTTTCACCCGGCTCCCTTCCCACTCCCTTCTTCCCCATACATGATATTGAGATTGACATTGGTATTTTCACATATGTATATAACATCAATGGAAGTGATTCCTTCATTGATTCCCCCTCATCTCCTTTCCCCTAGACCACCTACCTCTCTCCCCTGGAATTTCCCCTCCATTATGTAAAGTCTTTATTATAGATTACTCCCTAGCTTCCACATATGAGAGAAAACATATGATCCTTAACTTTCTGTCCATTTCAAAAACTAGAAAACAACTGAAAAATCTATGAAATAAAATGTACTTATAATCCAGTAAAATAAAAGTGGATGTATTTATTTTCATCTTTTCATGTTATAATATAGGTATTATATAATATATAAGGCTATTACAATAATTCCTGTACAGTTGGTTGAATAGCATCCTCGAAATCATGTCCACCTGGAAATGTGAATGTGATTTTATTTTGAAAAAGAATATTTGCAGATTTAATCAGTTAAAGACCTGGAATTGAAATTATCCAGGATTTACAATGAGTCCTACATTAAGGTTCTTACAAGGAATGGATGCAGAGGGACAAAACAAGAAAGCCATCTGAAAAGAGGAAAAAATGTAAGAATTATTTTTCTACAATCTGAGGAATACATGATGCCACCAGGAACTGAACAAGCCAAGGAATAATCTGCCCTCAGGCCATCAGACGAGCCCTGGCCTACTGAGATCTTGAGTATGAACTTTGGCATCCTGAACTGAGATAGAAGGCAATCGTGCTGTCCTAAGCCACCAAGTCTAGTGCAATTTTATACAGCAGCCCTAGAAAAAAATACACCATATAAATACTTTAGCATAACTAATATTTTTTTTTACTTGTGTTGTATTTCCCATTTCCAAATGTCTTTCCCCAAATGCACCACAGATCTTTTCCCAGAAGAAAGCCATGTAAAGGTTATCAGAGAAAGACAGGTTGTTCTAAAGCATGAGGGTTTTAAATTTTAATTTATTAAATAATTATGTAATAAAACATGAATTATGTTTACAACCTTATATGAAAATCAATTTATTTTGGATATTCTGAGAAATTTCCCTTACAAAATATAAGGCTGCCTATGCAAAACCATCCAATCAAATTTAAAATGTAGCCTAATTTTACATTAAAATCAATTTATTTATTTATTTATTTATTTATTTATTTATTTATTTATTTATTTATTTATATTCTAGCTCTAGTTAGGGTTACCTGAAATTCACAGGAAGAGCATTTGATAATACACAAGGATGAAAAGCTCCTAAACATATATTTTCAGATTCTGTCATTGTATAGCTAGTGGTAACCTCTGCAAAGGGAAAAATGAATGTAAACCCGTGTCAAGGGCCCCATCTAGGGCCAGCTGTGGTTACAGGGGAGGTTTTGGTGATGAGATCCTCAGCAAGAAGAACTCACATAGAGTCACTATCTGGGGAGGAACAATAGCACCTTTATCTTACAGACCCATCCCTTATATAGTGTTCTAATAAAACAGAGCACATCACATCAGCATAATGTGTATGCATGTTGCGTATTACCTGGTCATGCTTATGTAACTATATGCATATCTGCTACTGAGATGTGTATACATCTGCAGCCACATAGAATGAGAAGGGTCATTTTCTCATCTCCGGTCTGTACTTCCTCTGGGCCCCCATGCCCCACCCCCACAGGGTAGCTGTGCATGGCTTGACCTAGAAAGCATTACATTGAGCCCAAATACCACAATAACAATAGAGGGTACAACAGATGACTTTTAATCCTCCAGCCACAAAGGCAAGGATAGTCAATACCCATCTCTAGCAGGAGCCCAGTAAATTCCACCAAGTTGTAAGTAGGTCTGCCTGCAAGCCTGAATAGTCTGTACCTTTGAATCCATCTTTACTAAGTCTTGCTGTTCCTGCTGCTACCGGTCTGGAATGTATACACAGCATTCTACGTGGAGAAGAGTACATGTTCTACCACGGACAGCAATAAACTTATCTAATGCCATTCTATTCTGTAAAACCACCTTCTTCATCTGGATAGTTTCATCCATCAAAAGGAAAAGAGTCCTACTGGATGTATTTAAAGCTTCTTCAACTTGTTGGGCTGACTAAGGGTTCCACCTGTATCTCTAGACCTATAGTCCCACCCCTTGGAACAAACAAGGCTAAGAAGTAAAACCACCCTAGCCCAGTATGCACAGTGCCAGCAGTGATACACAGGGTCCCAATTGTTAAACCTGCATTTTGACATAGTTCTCGGGACAACCATCCAGCATTTCAATTGGTCACAGACCAGTTCCACTTGTTCTGTACAGAAATGGGGCTATGCTTATAAGATCTCCATGTTCCCTTATTAACCAGAGCCACTTGTTTTCTAGTGCATATCCCAAACAAGGGGAGGTGGTACTTTTACAGTTTTGCCACAAGTCTATTACATGGCATAATTTATCCCACTCTGGGCTGCTGTGTTTCCAGGTTCATAAGGTAGTTCAGTTGTCTGCAGTTACAGGGACAATTCACCATGGGAGACCTTTGGCTGCTTCTACTGGTAGGTCCATGCAATCCCAGCAATGGAAGATATTGTACGTTCTTGCAAAGGTACCAGGAAAGTAGGCTATTCCCTTCCATTAACTTGGATGGTAGGACATGGCAGAGAACGATATCATCATAGGTAAATTCTTCCCTTCCAGGAGGATGCAAGTGACATGGCCATATTGTGAGAGAACAGTGGCTGAAATAGTTACTGCTTCAGGACAATGGTACCACACCAAAGCACCCTGGATAGGAGGTAAGGTGTTAGGAACATCCTCCACGGTATACAATGGAATAAGCCATAGTCTTATGACCTACATACCTTTCAAAATCATACCTTTTGCCCAGTCTATGGGGGAAACATAACCTATACCAGGCAGGGCCAGGCAGCTATCCAAGGGTCCAGTTGTAACTGAGCCTTCTGTCCCAGGCCCCATGCCTACACTCCAGGGCCACTCCCAGACATCTTGTCATCCTGGGGCCAAGGATTTAGGTGCAAGGAGTAAAAGGACAATTTCTCTTACCTCTGGTTGCAGCTGGGGTTCCTCAGAACTCCCTGATACCTTCAAAGTGTGGGGTGTTCCTGTGCTACCTTATCTAAGGAGGCCTGCTCAGTGCAGTGAGATTGCTCATTTAAAAGCCACACTGCTTATAATCCCAGCATTTGGGAGGCTGAGACTAGAGGATCCAGGTTCGTGGCCAGCCTCAGCTACTAGTGAGGCACTCCACAACTTAGTGAGACTCTGTTTCAAAATAAATAAATAAATAAATAAAAAATAGAGCTGGGGGTATAGCTCGGAGGTAGAATGCCCCCGAGTTCAATCCCCAGTACCGCAAAAAAAAAAAAAAAAAAAAAGCCACACTGCCATGGGCACTTGGGCCCAGTACTTCTCTCAATGTGGGACAGGGGGTGGGGGTGGGGGAGTTCTTTAGTTTCTTTTTTAGGAATCTGTTAAAGCACTCAATCATTCTAGTTGCTTGGGGCCAGTAGAAAACATGCAACTGCAAATGCATATCATTGTCCTTAGTTCTATGTCTATTGACCTGTAAAATGAGTACCTCTGTCACTTGCCACCACCAAGGGACAACCATAGGCCATCGACAGTTGTTCAAGGGTATCTACAGTATGTCACCGGTTTGTCTGTGCTACAGGGTAGGCAAAACCCAAACCTGTTGCTGTATCCATAGCTGTCAGAATATACCAGAGCCTGTAATCCATCATCAGTGGGCCAATATAGTCAGCCTGCCATTCTTGGAAAGGTTGAGTACCTCAGGGAACCTATCCCATGGTTGTAGAAACCCTACATTGCTGTGGGTGGTGTTCTGCATACCGAGCACACTACCATATAGCATCTTGTGTTTGAGCACAGGTAAGAGGCAATTCCTACTGCTGGGCTACAAGCTCATGGTCGGGGCACCTACATGTCCTGGCTTCTTATGTAACCCTGGTGCTACCAACAAGGGCTCTGGAGGTAATCAGAGAGCCCAAACTAAAGTATCAGCAGCAGCATTACCAGGGGCCTGCCAAGGCCTATGCCCTAGAATACGATGTATAGTAGTTCCTTCCTGGAGGCTCCATTTTCACAGGTCCTCCCACATATTCTTGCCCCACAATGGGTGGTTCTCAATCAACAAGACTTGTGCTACCCATCAGGGCAGCTGCAAGGTTAGTCCTCAGTAGACTATCCGTCTGTCTGTATAGACATGATGCACTCAATCTCCTTCATAAAAACTAAACAAATGACCTAGAATTCAGTCCATTGGTTGGAGCATCCACCACTGATCTCATATGAAAATGTTTCCACAGTGAGCTGTAAGGCCACAGTTTCCCAAGTGGGCCATTGCCCATGACAGGAGCCATCAGTTTACCATGCTTCCATGGGTATAGAGGCTCTCAATTCTTCTTAGAGACTTAAGGCATTTTCCATTTCCTTGGGTTCTGATACCATACTTCCACAGTTATTAGAGCTCTCCCTTCCTCACAGGGACTTAGGGCATCTGTCACTTCTGTGAGTTCTGCAGGTATTGGAGCTTTCCCTTCCTCATAGAGACTTGGGGAATCTCTCAATTCCATGAGTTCCAATACCACACTTCTGTGAGTATTTGGGCTTTACCTTCTCCATAGGGACTTGGGGTATCTCCTACTTTTTGGGTTCCAAGAGAACTGTTGCTTGGAAATGCACTGGGTTCAGCAAAGCATTCCCTTCCACATAGGGACTTGGGGCTTCTCCTACTCTGATGGGTTCTAAAGGGGCTGTCACTCAAAACTATACTTGCCCCAGCAAAGTATGTAACTGTTCAGACAAAGGGGTACTATAAAATCATGCTTGTTGCTCTAAGTAGGAGCCTCACTTTGTCAGAGCAGGCATTTGGGTTATTCCTGTCTGGGGAGTCTGAATCCAGGACCTCAGCCCACCTTCAACTAAGTACGTACCCCACTTTGTCAGAGTGGGTGTTTGGGCTATACCTGCCTGCAGGGTGGAGGGTAGATGTCCAAGTCCAAGACCTCAGCTAACCTTCAATAGGGTAGGTGGTCTACCCATCACTGACTCAGTACCTATAATAGGTCCAAAAGCTAAGAGGACAGCATATGCCTCTGCCCCTTTTCATAGTTGTGATCAGAATCCAATTGGGCTATTCCTAGTGCCTTGCGTATGCCATAACCCCCATCCCAAACCTGCAACATCCACTTGGACTGTTAGCAGTAAAGGAAGGACAGTGTCTAGGGTCTACTACCAAAGAGTTTGTGCCTGTGCCACTGCCCTTTTATTTATACTAAATGCAGTTTTCATTTTAGAGGTCCAGTCCCAAGTTGTCCCCTTATGAACAAAGCATAAGAATAGTTGCATAAGCATATGTAAGTTGGGTTTAAACATTCCCTCAAGCCCCAAAAGACCCAGATATATCTGTATCTATCTGACCATTTCCAGCTAAGGATATGCTTGTATCTTTTGTCTTACCCTACCAGACAACTCCCAGTAATTTATCAGAATACCCAGTTCCCCAAACCTTGTCCTCATTGACAGCCCACCCCCATTCCTGGAGAGTGACTTGGAGCTGCATGCAGCTGCTTCTAACTCTCTATGAGAATCAGAGGGTATCATAATGTCATCAATATAGTGGTACAACCATACAGCCTCAGGCTTCCACCAAGAAGCCAAATCCTGTGCTAGCAGACTATGACACAAGGTGGGTCTATGCAGGATCCTTGAGGCAATACTAAAAAGGTCCATTGCCACCCTTCCCAAATAAAAGCAAATTGTTCTTGGGTTTCTGGGTTAATGTTAATGGAAAAACAAAACAAAACAAAACAAACATTTGCCAAGTCTACAACATAATGTAACTGTCTTAGTTCATGTGACAGGTGATTCATCAACTCTGAAGTCTTGGGTATCACTGCATGTAAGGATGGTCTCACTTTATTTAACTCCCAATAGTTCACTGTCATGTGCCAGGAATAGTTAGGCTTTTGTACTGGCCACACAGGAGAGTTTAATTGTCTATGAGTTGGGTGACTGACACTTGTGTCTAGCTTCAATATCACTTTTCAAATTTCTTTATGCCCTCCTGGTAACTTGTACTGCTATATATTTGCAATCCTCATGGCTTGGGGGAGTTGCAAAGGAGCAAGAAAGGAATGTCCTCTAGTAATAGTCTTTACCACACATACCCATAGCTAGAATTCTCCAATAGTTGTCTGCACAATCAGTCCTTGCAACATGTCTACCCTCAGGATATACTCAGCTATGAGGGATATATACCCATTATATTATTTAGGAGACAAATGTCCAATTCCCAAAGTCACCAGGGTATGTTAAACCTTGATGATATGGCCTTCATAACCTTGTATGGCAGCCCTAGGTCTGGTAAGCTTGTTTGGGCTGCCAAAAAGGAGAGTGTTGTCTGCTCCCATATCTATTAGTACATGACACATTGTATATTGTGGGGTAAACAGTAATAATCATTTCCACATGTGTCCTCAGGTTAGTCAATTCCCTCACTAACCAAGTATCTTGGCTGAGTCTAGTCTAGCAGCATGCTACTGCTTCCACTGCTACCACAGCAGTCTATAACCTAATATGTTTAGGATCAAAATTAAAGATATTCTAGAAAAAGCTGTCAAGTAGAAAGTACCATACAAATTGAGTTTCTTATTCCACATTTTTTCAGTTAAGTGAAAATATTAAGATAAATTATAAAGATGATACATTTTACACCAGGAGGGACATCTTCTCATCCTTAATGCTTGACCATATTGTTGACTTAAATCTGTCAGGTAGAGTCATATAATCTTAGTTAGAAATAAAATGCATAAACCTGTAATCCTAGTACCTGGGAAGCTAAGACAGGATGATCACAGTTTCATTGCCTGCCTCAACAATTTAGCAAGGCTCTTCAAAATTTAGTGATATCTGTCTCAAGACAAAAAATAAAATAGGGCTGGAGATCTAGCTCAGAGGTAGAAAGCCTCTGATTTTAATCCCCATTACCACAAAAAATAAAACTTGTTGGAGTCTTTTGCTTCTTAAGAAATGAATGATCATTTTAAAAGTCTATTCATGCCTCTTATTTATATACTAAAAGAGAGAGACTGTGTGTGTGTGTGTGTGTGTGTGTATGTGTGTGTGCAAAACTATGCAAGTATAAAAGATATATGTTTCTACTAAGCTTGCCAACATATAAATGTAACATAATCAAAATTGCTTAAAATAGTACAGAAAGTCTTAAATGATGTGAGGATAATTGTCCTACATAAATATTATTTTCAATCAACAGGGGTTTATTATTCATATCCAGCTGTAAATTTATATTATGGCTACAAAACAAGTTTACCTGTAGAGAAAATAATTTATTTCTAAAAGCAAAGTGGGAGCCTACAAACACTTGAAGACTGGAAATAGAAAAGTTGTCTGATCTAGTTAAAGCATAACAATTGACTTGGTCATTCCACATTGTATTCAAAAGTATAGCATCATTTTGTATCTCATAAATATGTATAGTAGTTTCTTATTCACAGTTTCATTTTCCACAGTTTCAGTTACTAGCAGCCTAAAAATATTAAATGGCAAATTCCAGAAATAAACAATTCGTAAGTTTTAAGTGGCATGCCATTTTGTATACTATAACAAAATCTCAAACTGTCCTGATGCATCCTGCCCAAAACATGAACCATTCCTTTCTCCAGGGTGTCAACACTTAATCTCTTAATAGCTGTCTCAGTTATCAAATTGACTATTGTAATATCACAGTACTTGTGTTCAAGTAATGTGTGTGCCTGCATGTGTTACTGTGGATCAAACCTAGACCTTGGAGCATTTTAGGAAAGTGCTTTACCTCTAAGCTATATTCCTAGCCTTTCCAAGAAACTGTTCTACTTAATAATGCCCCCAAAGCACAAGAATAGTGATGCTGGCAATTTTGACATGCCAAAGGGAAGCTATATAGTGCTTCCTTTAAAAAGGCAAAAAAGCAAAAGTTCTCAACTCGATAAGAAAAGTAAAAAATTGTATGCTGAGGTTGCACAAATCTATGGTAAGAACAAATCTACCTGTTAAATTGTGAAGAAAAAAGAAATCTGTACTAGTTTTGCTGACACACATCAAATAGGAAAAGTTACCACCTCAGTGTGTGATAAGTACTTAGTTAAGATGGAAAAGTTATTAGATTATAACATTCAGTAGTATCTATAGTTTCAGGCATCCACTGGGGATGTTAAAAGGTATCTACATTCTCATAGCCATAATCTAAAGATCTGACTATGCAACTTAGAGAAAAGAAGACTTATTTTTTTACTGTTTCAGGCCTAGTCCACGTAGGGCCAGGGACCTTGGATCTCAGGGCATGGTGGCAGGAGGTGGAGAGGAGGGCACATGGGCTGTGTTCCTCACATTGAGAGGCTGGAAGCAAGAGAGATCAAGAGAAGGAGGAATCATATATAATCCCCAATGGTGACCTTCCAGGGACCACCTCCTGTAGCTACACTCTACTGGCTTACTGGGAACCACCCAGGTAAATCTATTACAATGGATTTATCCACTGCTGGGATTACAACCCTTATGATGCAACTATGTCAGCCATGACATTAATAAATGGGCTCTTTAGGGAACATTTTTTGTCTTCCTATAACTAGGAGGACTACTATACAACTGATATTTTTTCAATATAGAATAAAGAATAGCTAAATGCACAGTTTTGTAGGTTTTCAAATACACTAATTTATTTTTGTTCCACACTTTCTGTTAATCAAAGCCATGTCTAATAATCTCACTATCAGTCCTTGAATATTTGTTTTATAATGAAGGCACTTACTTGGGTATGATGTTACCATGATCTGTAATCCTGGTATTTGGGAGGCTGAACCAGGAAGATTACAAGTTTGAGAACAGCAATATACTGAGACTTTCGGCCCCTAGATTTAATACCCAGTACAAAAAAAAAAAAAAAAAGGCCCTTTTGCTGCTTTTCTAAGTGAGAAAAAGTTAAAAGGAAAAGCAAAATACCTATTGAATTAGGTTTTCATAACGATTGTTATAGTGACACACATGTACACAGCAATTGGTGAGTTACTCTCATCTCCCTCCTTTATAGGAATCCTTAATCTTGGACTTTTTTAAGAACATATGTGATTGCAAACATTCTGTCTTGTTGCTGGTAAAATGCAAAATGCACTAGTGATCAAATGTGGGTTCTGGAAACACTCTTAAAGACAAAAAGTAAAGGGCCTAGCTGTGCTGTTAACTTGCTAATTGAACAAACACTAGATATTCATTTTTATCATCTTTAAAATTATAAGTTTCATCCTGGATTTTAATTCTGTTTCCTTGTCTGAGGGTGCTGAGATCACTGGGTCAAGAAATTCAAGACCTTCACAAAGAAAATGCACAAGTGGGTTGCTTGTATAAGTGCTTGCCAGGAATGCAGTAAGCAGGGCTTGAGCACAAATATCACACATTTGGTAAATTTATCCCAATGTCTAATGTACATGTGACCTAAAAATTCCATGGCTTCTTAGTGAACAATACAGGACTCTGAAGGTAACTAAAAACCACTATTACGGAGGAAGATTTCTTATAGGTAATTTAAATCAAGCTGAAATGGAAAATAAACTAAGTTCAGAAAGACAGAGACCTAAGAAATAAATGCAAAGAAGGTATCAATGCCACAATAACTATAAGAAAGCCTAGGTACTAAATGGCAAGTTATAACATTCAAGGTACATTACACATAGTATTTAAGCCTTCAGACTTGTGGAAACAGAATACCTAGTTTGAAATAATAGCTACACTGGTTCTATGGATTGCTCAGTTTATTCATCAAGGAAAAAAGAGGAAATATTAATAATCATATAATAAGTAGATTAAAGAGGAAAAGAGTAAATGAGATGAAAATCACCTGATTAATGCTGGCAATCATGACTTCAGGTTGTGAATTGTTTTTAATGTCTGACTAAAAAATTTACATTTTTTAAACATTTGTCACATTGTATTTTTATGAACAGTAGATGTTAATAGCTTTACTAGAAAATATGCAATGCATACTACTGTTTCCTATGATGGCAAAGTTGCAGATCATTAAATTTTTTTCATTTACATAGATATAGTTTATTTTAAGAAAAAATATTTTGAAGGATATATAATAGCAGTGGACAAATGTAATTTTAAAAGACATGCTTAAAACTTAATCCCCCTTGTCCTACAGTATCAATCATTTAGATCTCTATTTTTAATGGTAGAGTGTGTCAGTAACAGTAGCACTAGAGTCAGACACCAGGCTGGGTTCAATACCAGTCATATCATCCTTGTTAGCAACTCTAAGCTATCCAACTTCTCAGACTTTCATTTCAAATTTTTTTATCCATGACACCGTAACTTCCTATTATGTATTATTAGATATGTGCATATTTATGTGTGTAAACATATATATATATACACACACATATATACATGCATACATATATTTTATTTTATTCTACTTTGTGATCCATTGATTTCATTAGTTTCAGCCAATTTACCAGCTCAGATTTCCTTTACAGGGAAATCTTATGAAATTTTGCCCTTTTATTGCCCTATTACATCTATCTGTTCAAAACTTCTTCTAAAGCAAATCCAACTAATTGCATTCTTTTTCCTCTGAAACTCAGACTTCAGAAACACGCGCACACACACACACACACACACACACACACACACACACTCACCTATATGTTAGTACCAATACAACTTTACGCTCTCAACTTCAACTGCATCTTTGATGTGGCCTCTCTCTCCTTTATTAATCCTCAAATTTCACATTTCCTGCACTCTTCTAACATGCCTTTATCATCATTTCACTGCTTCCTTTTTAGCAGGTGATCAAATGTTTCACTTTACAAATAAAAATGGGACACATGAAATGAGAAACTATGGAATATCCTTTTATAAAATGTCTGCCTCTTGTCATTACCATGTATTTTCTGAGGCAACAAGAATGCAAGTCTTGTGCTATGCTTGGTGTTACTCTTCTCTATGAAAGTTAGATAACACTGGGGCAATGTACTAAGTCTTTAAGTCTTTCCCAGTCTTTATCTTCCATCATATCCTGTTCTTACGCGTCATCCTGTCAATGAAAGCCTCCTTGTGTTTGTGTTTGCTCCACTCCCATCCACTAAACTATATTTGCTTTGAGGGCAGAAATCATGGTTTTATTTATCTTTCCCTGGCACTTACTATAATACTTGTCACATGCTAGACATTGAGTGTACATGCTAGACACTCAGGAAATATTTATGGAATGAAAGAATGAATACATTTTGCATTGTGAAGGGTTTCAGTGCTACTATATCTCACACAAGCTAAATGCGCGACTATTCCTCTTAATGTTCTGTGCCTTCTCTTTCTTTGGGGTATTCTCTAAATTCTTACTATTTAAAGTATAAAGTATAGTAGTCACTACAGCATTATTTCCTGGAGCTTGTTATAAAAAGGCCTCCACTCCAGACCTATCAAATGTAAATCTGCATTTTAATAGTGGTGATTCACATGCAAATTAAATACAGAACACAATGGCAAATGGACTGCCCAGCATACAGGAAGCTTATCAGAAAGGTGAGGAAGCCAAAACAGTGGCTATGAGATGAAGATCATTATTCAATAAGAAGCATTGTTGTACAATTTCAGACATCATTCATTATATTAGATTCTTCCAGAGCCATTGATGTGCTGTGAATAGTACTAAGGTCTATGTTGAGAACTAAACACCAAAGAGGAGAGTAGCATCTAGGAACTCACAATATATCAAGTTATTCCTTTTCTGTTGAAAATCTCTCCAGATATTTAGGACTAATGCAGAGGGGTAATAGTTAAATGAACTGACTAAAGAGTCTATTTAACTTGAATCTTAGTGACTGAAAGTGGCAAAGAGAGGAGAGAAAAATGAGAGATAGAGATAGAGATGAGACAGAGAGAGAGAGAGAGAGAGAGAGAGAGAGAGAGAGAGAGAGAGCGAGCAAAAGAGGCATTTTGTAATGTCAGGCATAATTTTTTTTATCAACTTGACTTGGCCACAGGATGCCCACATAATTGATTAAATATTATTCTGTATATGTCTGTGAAGGTGTTTCTGGGAAATTAACACTTGAATTGTTAGACTGAGTAAAGCAGATTGCTCTCTCCAATGAGATCATTCCTCATTGAATCCCTTGGTGGCCTGAACAGAGCAAAAAAGGCTGAATAAGAGAAAATTTGCTCTCCCTGCCCTACTCTCTTTAAACTAAGACATTGTCTTTCCTGCCTCAGGACTCAGACTGGGAAATGGAACTTAAACTATCAGCTCTCCTCAGGGTCTCATGCTTGAACCAGAACTCAGACATCACCTTTCATAGGTTTTCAGCTTGACAAAGGCAGATCAGGAGACTTCTCAGCCTGCATAATATGTAAGCCAATACCTTATAATAATGAATACCTTCACATACAGAGTCGTGTATGTGCCATATCATGATGTTTTAGCCAATGTCAGATTGCATATATGATGGTGGTTCCCATAAATTTATAATGGAGCTAAAATGTTGCTATCATTTAGTGAAATCATAGCTGTCATAACATCCTAGTGACCATGCTAGTGCAAACAAACCTACTGTGCTTCCAGTCATATAAAAGTACAGCACATACAACTTTGTATAGTACTTGATAGTAGATAATGATAATGAACAACTGTGTTGTTGGTTTATGCATTTACTATGGTTTTTATTGTTACTTCAGACTGTATTCCTTCCATTTACAATAAACAGCTATAAAATAATGCATATGTTATGTTGTCAGGAGTATCATTCATCTCAGGTTTATTGTATCTTAACTGCATCAATAGACCATGTCAAGTGGATGATCTATACGATCTAGGTTTGTACATGTATACTCTATTTTGTTTATATGATGACAAAAATCATCTAACAACTCATTTTTCAGAAAGTATCTTCATTGTTAAGTGAAGCATAACTGTATTCCCATAGTTGAGTAATTGTATTTCTCTAGAGAACCCAGACTAACACACCAAATAAGTATGGATAGGTTATTTTCATGGAAGATTTAGAGTCTATAATAATTAAAATTGATGGTTAAATCTTTCAATCATTTGAATAAAATTAAATAACAGTGCCATCGCTCTTGAGGTTTTTTTTTTTAATTTCACTTCCATGAATCAACATAATATTACAATTAATGATGAGATGGAAAGAGAACTCAAATTCAAGGAAACCATGTTGATCACATTTGTATAGTAAATCTGTATTGTTTATTTTTGTAGATACTAGCATACGTGATTATGCTGATTTATATTTAAATTAGCTAAAATTAACAACATTAAAAATTACTTCCTCGGGTACATTAATAAATTTCAAGTATTTAATCATGTATGTAAGCAGGATGTGATGGCACACACTTGCAATCCCAGTACTTGAGATACTGAGAGAGGAGGATCACAGGTTCGAGGAGAGCCTCAGCAATGTAGTGAGGTTCTTGGTAACCTAGGAGACCCAGTTTCACAGCAAAAATAAATAAATAAATAAAAAGGGCTGGTGGTGTACCTTGGAGGTAGAATGCCCATGGGTTGGGATCCCCAGCACCCCCCCAAAAAAAGTATATACCATTGATATGTACCAAGCAGTGCTAATGAAGAATAAAGAAGACTTTCACCTCTAAAGAAAATTCTGTTGGACAGTATTACTCTAAATTATCAATGGAAGCTTTGGAAACCAGCAGCTTTCTTTGAAATATGGTCAGGTTTAAAAATCTTAACAATAATGAAAAGAATCCCCTAATTTTTCCTTGGATTTAACATCACTTTTTTTTTCATAATTTTATCAAAAGTAAAGAAGTACATAAAATAATTGCATATGTGATAATACATGCTACTTATCAAGAATTCTTGATAATTTTTAAAGAATTCTTTAAGAAGCATGATCTTTGTCCTTTAATAATGATGATTATCTTATTAAAGAAGGGTATCTGTCAATTCCTCATCTTTCTTCCTCTAGGAGGGCAAATATTAGATAGTAAACACTTCAGAATCAAGGCTGATAAAGTAAATGATAGAACTTGGACAAAGAAAATCAAAACAAAAACATAATTGTGTAATTAAAAATAAATTTGAATAGCCAGGCATGCTGGTGCACACTTGTAATCCCAGTACTTCGGAGGCTGAAACAGGAGGATCACAGGCCTCAGCTACTTAGTGAAGTCCTCCACAACTTAGTGAGATATTGTTTCAAAATAAAGAATAAAAATAGGACTGGGGATATAGCTTGGAGGTAGAATGTCCCTGAGTTCAATCCTCAGTACCACACACATTGAGAGGGAGGTTTCTGAGTTCTTAACTATAGTTGAAAATCTGTCCTAAATTTTAGCCATATGAAGGAAGTCCTATATTGACTCTTTAAATATTCTTCTAAATTCTTCCTACAATGATATTTTAAAACAAATTTTAATATTTTATTCAGTAATGCTAAGCAATAAAATGCTTTCTAATTGAAGCCTAGTTTATTATTTTCATGAGTTCAAATATTTAAAAGCACACAATTAATTAAATACAAGTCTATTTCTTTTTTCCTTTTGAGTAAGAATAGTTAGATATCAACAACCTTTAATTCTTTATATTTCCGATGTAGAATGAACTATTTTGGGTGACATGTCTCCTTTTTTTCCATTGCAACTAATCAGAATTCTTCTTTGTCACTTTTAGAATACAGGCTTTCCACTTATCTGTTATGCAAATCGCCGTTGTAATTCTTAAACCCGTTCATTCTGGATTTATTACCACCGGCCTCTATTTGTCTAGACACTTAAATACCCATGTCTTCTTCTGCTGTATTTTTTTTTTCTTCAGGAATTCATTACATTTCTTTTACTTGTTTGGTACTGTGATCTCAGTTCTGCTCTTTACTTCCAGGTTCTGCCCTTTTATTACCCAATCTAGCTAGAACAGAAGGAAGACTGACAACTTTCATTTAACTGTCAGGCCCTTCTGGTGTCCAGTAGCTGCTGTAAAAAGACTCTACATTGGACTTAACGAACCATGAAGATGACGAGGCCAATAAAAAAAAAAAAAGTTTTCATGCCCTTAGAGCAAGAGGCTAGTCTCATTTTCTATTAATGCTGTTTAACAGCCCACAACAACTGCCAAGCATGGGGAAAAAGGTGAAATGGTGATGTAACTGAGCTACTCACCTCCCCTAATGTAGCATCTGTTAAAAAATACAGTGCTCCTTCCCAAGGAACTCCCAAGGCAAAGGTGAATCAAGGAGTAAAGACTCAATTAGACAATATGTGTTCTAATTGCAATACCAGAGGAAAAGTAGGTTAGGGAAAAAAATATCAAGAAAACAAGGAGAGCTATTTCCGCAACTTAAATATTATTCATTAGTGAGAATGAAAAGAAATACACAGCCTACCTACTGTTACAGCAATTAGGTTCCACCCAATTTGGCAAGAATAATATTAAGCAGTAGATGAATTTTGTTTGGTTTGTAAACACAATAAAATTCCTGTATTGTTTTTATACAGTGCTGGAATTTGACCTCCCTCCTAGGAATTATTTCTCCTCTTTATGTTTGGGCATATTGGCTATTAGAGAGAAGGGGAAATAATAGATGTGAAAGCAGTTATCATTGTTATGCCTTATAAGCATTGATATACCCTTTTCCCCAGAAAGACCTTTAACATCTTAGATGTTCTTTGACTTCCCAGGGTTTTATTCACTTCATTTTAATGCTGAAACAAACATCTCAGTGACTTTCTTACTCAATAGATAGAAAGAAGAATGAATGTGTGTTCAGTTTATATGTACATATAGCTAATTAAATAAACCAGGAACTGATAACCAGCAACACTACACTACCTACTACCCTACAAATATTGTCACCCTGATTTGTCCTTGTACATAAAATTTTCTGCTGGTTAAATATGATTCTTTGGATTATGAAAATGAGCTTTTCAGAATTCATCTTTTAAAATGTTGCTTTCAAGAAATATAATTTATTAAGGTAAGCTATAACTAAATATGGGTACTTTATGGAAATTTAGTTTCCAAAAGTATGGAAGATATTTCTTTCTTTTTTTTTTTTTTGTGGCACTGGGGATTGAACTCAGGGGCATTCTACCTCTGAACTACACCCCCAGCCCTATTTTTTATTAATTCTTTATCTTGAAACAGGGTCACACTAAGTTGCAGAGGACCTCACTAGTAGCTGAGGCTGGTCACAAACCCACATCCTCCCATCTCAGCCTCCTAAGTACTGGGATTATAAGCATGTGCCACCATGCCTGGCTCATGGAAGACATTTCTTAGAAAAAAAAAAGAGGTAAACTACAAAAGGAGGCTGGAGCAGGGCCATCATTGGCAGACATATATCTCTCTTTGGATTGTAAGTTTACATTAAGGAAACTTTGAAGAAGGGCATTAACTACCACTTAAAAAGGTGAGAGTAGCCAGGTGTGGGTGGTAGCACATGCTCATAATCCTAGAACTTGGGATACCTAGACATGAAGATCACAGGTTCAAGGCCAGTCTCTACAACTTAGCAAAGCCCTAAGCAACTTAGTGAGATACTATTCCCAAATCAAAAGTAAAATAAGGCCGGGAGTGTTGTTCAGAGGTTCAATCCCCACTGCAAAAACAGCAACAACAACAAAAAGATGAAAGGCATTCTAAAGATTTGTATGGCATATGACTGATCTTTTAAATATGTATCCAGAGATTTTGTGGTTTATATTGTTTATGACAGAAGTCTATCATGCTACAAAAGTCTGATTGATGTCCTAATTGTAAAATACTTGACCCAAAATTCACATGTTCATCTAAAGATGCAGGGCACTTAAAATATCCCTTTAGCTCTTGGTTTGAATAATATGAAATATTTGTTTGGCCTCTAGCTATATAAATATAGTCAATGTTATTTGCCCTTTAAAATTCTTAACAAGAAAACCATTCATCCAATTTATAGTGAAGTGTTCTACAATAGGCTTAGTATATAATCATCTGCTAGCACCACAATAAATAGCTACTATGTATTCATCAGAAGTTATTATTAATCATCAGCTTCTTATAATGGCTATGCTTATGCCTCTCTAACAGCTTCACTCTGTCAATGAAGTTATTGTGGACTGAGCTAAGAATTTCATTAAGTGCCTACTTTTTAGAAGGAACACTTTTGTGAAGAACATGTAGACATATGCACATAGGCAATACATAATTGCCTTATTATTCTATTTCCATAATTCTATTTTAGAGCTGGCTTCAGATATTCATCTTTCAAATTAACAGCATTGGCGAAGATTAGAGATTTACTTCATTTTAAAGTACATCAAAATATCATATAAACTAGAAAAAGCTTTATAGGAACAATTCTGCTTTGAGTCTAAGTCTTTT
>PVLC010033032.1:0-18189 GCA_004027655.1 Graphiurus murinus | reverse complement strand
TCATGTGAGCGCTTGTTGGGCTTTGGCGTTGGGCTTGTAGGCCCTCAAACATGGCCAGGCATGAGTTTATTGCTTTCTGAGCCTGCAACTTGGTAGGCTGAATTATTTCCCTCCACAGATACCACAGCTGGCTGTCCTGTGGTGATCACTGGAGACCCTGCAAGGTCTTGGCAAACTGTGATTTGAGGTTCCTCCTGCCGAATGTCTTTAGAGGCTGTCTGCTAATTCATGTTTCTGCTGTGTCCAACAGTAGCCCTCACCCCCCACTTCCACAGGGGTGATTTGCAAAGTCACAGACTTGGCAAATCTACTCGCCACGCAAGTTTCTGTGGCCATGCAGGGCATTTTCCCTCTGGAATGGCTTGTTAACTCACGATCTTGATGAGCACTGCTCTGGGTCCCTGCAGGTAGAGATGGGTTCAGCTGCAGCTTCAGGGTCTAGCTGGGTTGTCTGGGTAGTCAGGTCTTTGTTGAGCATGGAGAGAAAAGTCAACTGCTTTTGATGATGGTCTGTAGTCACTGGCTTCACAAGATTCTACTGCTTCATTGCTGGAGTTGGTCTCTGGGAGCTGCAGTGGCAGCAGCTGCCAGCTGGCGTGGCCTGGCCAAGATGGCACCACCACTCTGCTCATCAGGCAAGACAAGTGGAGCTCTTTACACTCCTCTGCTCTCTCTTCTGGCTCTGATTCTGCCATGTTTCAACTGCTTGTTCTCCCCTAAAAATGTAAGAAGGGGCTTTATTTTGTATACTTTTTTTTCTTTTTTTTTTTTTTGTGGTACTGGGGATTGAACCCAGGGGTATTCTACCTCCGAGCTATACCCTCAGTCCTATTTTTTATTTTGAAACAGGGTCTCACTAAGTTGCAGAGGGCCTCACTAAGTAGCTGAGGCTAGCTGCGAATCCAGATCCTCCAGTCTCTGCCTCCCAAGTACTGGGATTACAAGCATGTGCCACCACACCTGGCTTGTGTACCTTTTAAGATGTTATGTTTCTAGTAATTCATTTTCATAAAGCTATAACTCATTTTTATTATGTCACACAGACACACACACACACACACAGACATACATACACACACACACACACACACACACCTGGGCATGGTGGCTCAGGCCCAGCATGTGTTAACTGAGTGAGACTCTGTTTCAAAATAAAAAAGGCTTGGGGCTGTAACTCAATGGTAGTGTTATGGGGTAACGCGCGATCCCCACTCGTGGGTCCTTGGCCTCCGTGATAAAAAGAATTTTAACACGAGCCAGTCAGGAACAACAGGCAGGTCTTTATTCAGGAACGGAAAAGGGGGAATCCCAGACCACCAGGGCAGGTCGAAGGGCAGATTACAAGAGAGAGAGGAAGGGGCGTAGAGGGGAAAAAATATAAGAGAGGGCGGGGTTATTCCCTCCCCAGTCCCTCTTTCTCAGGTTTTCAGGTGGGCGATAGGTGGGTTTCTCAGGTGGGGGCAGGTCACAGGAAAAATTGGATCCTCCTCTTTTCTCAGGTTTCAGGATGGATGGGAGCTGGCCACCTCAGGTGCAGGCAGGGCTTCCGGGGTTATCTTTGGTGGTGAATCTCAGGTGGCAGCAGGGAAACAAAGAAACTTCCAAGGGGTGGAGTTGGCTTAAAACTCTCCAGATTTTTTTAAAACTATATTTTTTCCTATCCTCCCAGCGTCTTCTTCCTAAAAAAAATGTTACACTTCCTATTCTACCTCATCAGTAGAATGACCCTGGGCTCAATCCCCAGTAACACACACACACACACACACACACACACACACAAAAGAGAAGAAAGAAAAAACAGATTCTCCACTAGCAATAATTTGAGAAGCACCAATTAGAAGCCAGCAGGGTTTCTGGCTGAGTAGGTAGTGAGTCAATATACAAGAAGAGGGGACCTCAGTGGGGACCAGGCGTTCCAAGAAGGCTTCCTGAGGGAGGTACTCAAGTTGGTCTTTGGAAACTTTTATTTGGTGAAAGAATTTTACTATTATTGGTCTTTGGAAACTTTTATTTGATGAAAGAATTTTACTATTATTTTGAAAAAACACTAGATGATTTCTAAGGCCTCTTGTAACTCTGACTTTTAAACATCTAAGTGGCTAGGAATGCCCATTATAAAAGTTACAAAGTCATGGACTTAACCAATCATAGCTGAAAAGAATAGATGCTGAATATTGGGGTCGTTCGACTCTCAAAGCTCTTAATGCAAAGCTTATGCTTTGGCTTCAGAAGAGGGACTCATTGCCCCCTACACACGTATGTAAGTTTCACAAGTCACTGTGTCTCAGTCAAGAGGGCTGTGACTGCTGGTATAGACATGCATACAGTGACTGCCATACAGAAGACTACAGAGAAGTCTGGCCACTTCAGTGGCTCAAGTAAGTAAATGGTTTATCTCATGGAATAAGAAATCTAGAGGGGGTGCCCGAGGCTGCTGCATTTGATTGAAAAAGCTATCAAGGACCAGACCTCTTCTAGCATGTGGCTTTTTTCTTAATGGTTCCAAGACAGCTGCTCCATCTTGGGAATTATATCCGCTTGCCAGGCAAAGGGAAACTGGGCAGGGGGTGGGGGCAGGAATCAAGGTGGTGCCAGCTAAGTCTGTTATTTTTTGTTGGAAAAATCAGTTTTCCAAAGGCCCACTTAGTAGACCTTCATTTCACTGGCCAGAATTACATTATGTGGCCAACCTGTTCTGGAAGAAGCTCCAGGAAATCAAGTTTGGTAACTGTGTGGTCAAAATGAATTTTGTCAACAAGGAAAAGGGGAATAAAAGAATTGTTAGTATTTACCATGGTGTGTGTGTGTGTGTGTGTGTGTGTGTGTGTGTGTTCTTTTGCTTTGCCAAAATAGTCTTCATGGAACCAGTGCATTATGAAAAAAATGTAGATTGAAGTATATTTTTTTTTTCTAATACTGGGGATTGAATCCATATGTGCCCTGAGTTGTACCCTCAGCTCTTTTTAAATTTGGAGACAGCTGAGCATGGTGTAGCACACCTGTAACCCCAGTACTTGGGAGGCTGAGACAGGAGGATCACAGGTTCAAGACCAGCCTCAGCAATTTAGCAAGACTCTCAGCAAGAACCTGTTTCAAAATAAAAAGGGCTAGGGGTATACCTCAGAGGTAGAATGCTCCTGGGTTCAATCCCTGGGACCCTCTCCCCCACAAATTAAATAAATAAAAATAAAAATTTGGAGACAGATTCTTGTTAAGTTGCAGAGGCTAGCCTCAAACTTGCAATCCTCTTGTCTCAGCCTCCAGAGTCACTGGGATTATAGGTGTGCACCACCAAGTCCGGCTAGAGGACATTGGAGCAGGAGAGATGAGTACAGTTGGAAGTAGCAGCCAGCAGCCCTGTAGGGAGAAACTATCAGACAACCATTGCTGCCCACTGCCTTGGATATGACACATGGACCCGGGCTCCAGGGCTGAGCTTCACCTCCCCCCCCCCCCATCAGAAATGGCCCCTGTGACACTGGCACAGTCAGGGGCCTGGGCGGGGGAGACCCTCCCTTTGCATAGGCTTTGTGTAAGATCCCAGGTCCCCAGGAGGACCTGAGCCCTTGGGTGGATTCGGCAAGAGTGCACCCCACTGCTTCAGTCTCTCTCACCCGCTCACTCCTCCTCTCATATTCTCTCCATCTTCCTCGGGAAGGGAGTGAACCTGTTGCAGGAGAAAGCTCCCCACAAGCCTAGTCTCAGAGACAAAGGAAACTCCGGAAGCCAAAAGTAGGATAAGCAGGTATTCCTTTAATCAGCAGCTAATGACCCAGACCGGTAATTTCCTGCTCTCTCTGGGCTCCGAACAAAGATTCCAACCCTTATATACAGTTGGTCACTTAGCTTTTGGGAAGAAAGGGAAAAGAAAGAAATGTGAGATTTATTACACTTTTACCTAACAGGAACATGGTACCAAAAGTAGGAAGAGGGCATTAACTCAAGGCCCTGCCTCAAAGCCTGACCTGGCTGGCTGCTGCCCTGTTTAGGTTTAGAGATAACCCCTGCTGCTCCTGTCTTTGGCATGCAGAAGGAAGGGGCTGGCCTCACTGATTTGCAAGCCCTCTCTGTTTACCTTCTCTGCTAATTGTCAGCACACTGGCAGCTAGGGGAGGCAGCAGGAATTCCTTTCTCTTCTATCCTTAGCCTAAATTCTTAACTAATAATATTTCCATGGCTCTGACTATTCTTTTCCATATCAAACCGACTGTCCACTCTTTGTTTCAGGAGAAGCAGGGTTCATCCCAGAAGCCAAGTGGGGACTTGCCAGTGCCTGCCATGTCTCTGTGGCCGTCACTCCAGGGCATGTGGAGGCCGGGGAGGAAGGACTCCACTAGGGCCTCTTTGCAGCTCCCCCAACAGGACTACAGGACCCTGCTGGACCGCTGCCTGAGGGACCACTGCCTCTTCGAAGATGACAGCTTCCCAGCCACCTCGAGCTCACTGGGCAGTGGGCCCCTGCTGCGGAAGCTGCCGCCCGGCCTGCAGTGGAAGAGGCCGCCGGTAAGTCAGCCTATAATCAGGATTCCCAAGACCCCCTCTTTGGATTCTGTTAAATTTACTAGAGAGATTCCTAGAAGTCAGAGAAGTGCTTTACTTATGTTTATATTAAGGGATATCATCACATATGGACAGGTAGATGGGAGGGCTGAGGAGAGGCACGTAGGAAGGGGTGTGGAGCTTCTGTGCCTTCCCTGGCCATGCTACACTGCAGGCACCCCTGTGTGTTCAGCTGCCAGAAGCTTCTAAACCCTGGTGTTTGGGGTTTTTAAGGAGGCTTCATTACATAAGCACAGTTGATCCCATTATTGGTCTTTGGTGATCAACTGAATCTTCAGCCTCTTCACTCCCTAAGGTAGACGACCGACGAGGCTGAAAGTCCCCTTAGTCTTTTCAGTGACCAGCCCGCATCCTGGAGCTGTGTAGGATCCAGCAGTCATCTCATTAGCATACAAAAGACACTCATCACCCCAGAAGTGATTCTAAGGATTTCAGGAGCTATACATCATGAAACAGGGGGAAGATTAAGCATGCATTTCACACTATCGTACCACGTCTTACTGTTGTTAATCCCTAAGAGATGGGAACTGGGTAATCTCCCACATTCCCATTTTCCAGATGGAGAAGCCCAGGGTGAACCTGAGGGTGGTCTAAGATGTAGTGCTACCTCAGGTCCTGCCCAGAAACTCAAAAGGGGGCAGCTGCAGCCACAGATAGACCAAGGTCCTGTTTGGCCTCACCCGAGATGGGAGGGCCTGCTGAGTCACAGCCAAAGCCATTTGCCCCACAGACAAATTTTTGCATGTCTCCAACCTACCCACCCTTCCCCCCACATCAGGCTCTTGAAACATGTAAATTAAGAAGCTATTAATCACTTTACAAAAGCACTCCTCATTTTATAAGCTGCATCAGCAATTCCTTTCAAAGGCAGCTTCTTCCTTCAAATGTAACTCATCTCCCGTGAGCCCAACACTCACACCAAACTTTAGGAACACGGCAAGGGAACAGGACAACATCAGTCTGTGCTGTAGATTCTCCTTGCTGTTCCTTCTTTGACCATCACCATCACTGCCTGCAGCCCTAGACACTGAAATCCCTACTGTATGCAAAATTCCTAAGGGACCTCCTAAACTAGAGGGCAACTGACACTCTGCTTCTCCAAGATAATCTTGGAAACTGATGACATAGTGACTCTGTCGCACACAGGGTCCTTAGGGGAACTATGTCCATGTCCATGCAAAGATGGAGAAATTTAGTGTTTGCCGTGGAGCGAGACCACCTTCTCCTTTCTACTCCCCACCCCCACCATCTCACATCTCAGCATGAAAAGCCAAAGAGGCCATTATACTAGGGGTTGGGAATAAAAAGGACGAGTAGGGAAGGAGGAAAGAGAAGAAGATCTCTAGGGAAAATGAGACTCCTCCCTGTAAAAGGTGTTTTTGTTTTCAGTAGAACCTCCAAGAAAAGTTGTTTTGGGAACAAGTGCCATTTTTCAATATTTGCACAGTTCTCCAGGGCTCTGACATTACATGGGCTGTAAGAAAGAGGAGAAATAAAATGGACAGAATCTATATCCCAGATTCTCTGAGACAGCACTGACTTCACATATATTCTCTATTGTATCCTTAAGTTCGGTTTTGGAGTATGAGAAAAGATGGTCACTGTAGCTCCATGAGTTTCCTTGTTCTTGAGCATAACGATATTTCTCTCTGTCCCTCCCCGCAGGAGCTGCACAGCAATCCCCTGTTCTATTCTGCTGAGACCAAAAGGATGGATTTATGCCAGGGAGTGGTAGGTAAGTCCACACAACCCTGGAGCCTGGCCCGGCCAGGGTAACAGGTGATGCACCAGGGAATCCAGAGATCCCAACTGGGGAAGGGTGGGGCAAGCCATAGATGTTCACTCAGCAGCAAACCCTGAACTCCATCTTGACATGCTCTGTCTTTTCTTTATACATTTATTGGTGCATTAGAGTCTCACATCATAATGTAGTTCATTGTGATAGTGACATACATGCACACAGTACTTGGTGGGCTTCCCTGGCTCCCTCCCTACTCCCCCCCTCCTTCCCCATATGGGATATTGAGATTGATATTGACATTCTCAGATATGCACACAATGTCAATGGAAGTGTTTCCTTCATTAATTCTCACCTCCCCACACACTTCCTTCCCCTAAACCACCTCCCTGGCTCCACTGGGGTTCTCCTCCATTATCTGAAGTCTCTCTAGGATCCCAATTATCCTCTAGCTTTTGCATAGGAAAGAAAGCATATGACCTTCACTTTCTGGGACTGGCTAATCTCAGTTAATATAATGTCCTCCAGGTCCATCCATTTTCTTGCAAATGACATAATTTTATTCTACTTTAGATGCAGATGCAGATGAGTAGAATTCCATTGTGTGTATATCTCATAATTTTGTAGTCCATTCATCTGTTCCTCTGAGGATGTATGGGAATGCTGTATCTTGCCTAAACCCCCCAGATAGGTCTCAGTACTAGGCTGCAGGTCTAAATGTTGTTTGGGGAAAATGTGCTCACTCTTTTTCACTCCTCACAGTGAGCCCTTCTTGGGATACCAGTCACTAAACTCCCCAGATTAGGGTCCAAGCAGGCATATAATGAACTCAACTTTTTTTCTTAGAGTAAATGGGAATAACTTTTGGCCATCAGAGAAGGTACAGGGATAATGATATCCATTTCACAGATAGTAAAATAGGGTTCTGAAGAGGTGAGGCTCTCCCAGAAGAACCTAAATCAGTTACAGAGGTAGGATTTAGAAGAAGTTGGTTGTGTTTGGGTCCAAATTCTCAAAGATGGGGCATTTAGGAAACTGAAAGCTGATCCAGTAATACAACTCAATTCTTGGTGTCAGGTTTGGATTCCAGGCAATGCCTCCCCACCCCCACCTGCTCTGGTTCCTCACTATACTCCTTCTTGGTACCTAATTCCCTTCTCCTAAATTGGGCTATAATCCCGGAAGGGATAGTAATTGGGACTGGGTATTTCTTATATACAAGAAGTCCTCAGTAGACCCATGCAGATGCTGGTCAAATGATGTGCCTGTATAGCAGATTCATGCAGCTGCAGTGTGCTATCTGGCTTAGGAGACTGCTGGTTCTTGGCTGCTTTGCAAGCTCTGACTTTGCACCAGGACATTCTGAGCCGGGTTGTCCCCCTGAATCAGAGTTTCACTAAGAAGTATGCTGGCATCTTCCGGTTCTGGGTGAGTGTCCTTCTAGTGCCTCAACCTGGATGGGCCCATCGGAAAGAGGGTTCAGGGAAGAGCCATGTCTTGGCGTCTGAGCTGGCCACCTTCCCTGGCAGGACTCCCTTACTGATGGGTTCTATCTTCCTCCAGTTCTGGCACTTTGGGAAATGGGTTCCCGTGGTGATAGATGACCGTCTGCCAGTGAATGAGGCTGGCCAACTGGTCTTTGTCTCCTCTACCTACAAGAACTTGTTCTGGGGAGCTCTTCTGGAAAAAGCCTATGCCAAGTAAGATAACCACCAGAAACTTTTACCTCTTCCCTCCTCTTCTTTTTCTTTCTCTCCATATTGGGGAGGGGGTAACAGAATCAGGTAAAGTTTATGAAATGAGACACTGAGGCATGTCTCAGGCAACATAGAAGTGAGAACACTTACATAAAAGGTGGCTCCTTTTATGTAGGGGTCATCTCATCTGAAGAAGCAAGCAGGAATTTTGCCTTTCCCTAATGAATAGAGTTGTTTAAGGGTATGGGAACTCTGGGTATATATTCTTTCTCTTTACCCTTGGATGGAAGGAAAGAATAGCAGATATATGTTCAAAGATATGTGCCAAAGTAAGCAATTCACTACTCAATTGGATTATTCCACCTATCATATACATGCCCCTTGTCTTCTCTTCTCATGTGTATTCCTTCCCTGGGCAGGCTCTCTGGTTCCTATGAAGACTTGCAGTCTGGACATGTGTCTGAAGCCCTTGTGGATTTTACTGGAGGGGTGACGATGACCATCAACTTGACTAAAGCCCCCGACAACCTGTGGGACATCCTAGACCAAGCCACCTACAGCAGAACCCTCATTGGCTGCCAGACCCATTTAGGAGTGAGAGTGGGGTGGATGGTGGCAGAATGGCCTCTTCTCCTGCTTCTGCCTCCTTCATCTACCAGTTACTGCTCTCACCTCTGTATAGGACCCAGCACCTCTACTCAACCCCTGCACCTAGAGTCCTGGCATTCAAACCAGGACAGTGGAGCTGAGCCCTTGGGGCAGGCAGGCAGGCAACAAGTAGAATAAATATGGTATGCAGAGACAGCTACATTCAGGGCACTCACATGTCCAATTAAACAACAACCCAGAACATAAATCCTGAGTTGGAAGCCTTTGGTCCAGCCCTGCCTCCATCATCCACACAATCTGACATAATGTCTGAGCAGCTGAGCTTGTACTCTGCAAAATGTTGGTTAGAATCACTTTAGAGGAGCCACATGTTATTGAGAAGGTCAAATGAGATCTTTGAAAACCAGTGCACCACACCGTGATTCTCTTCCCCCTCTCAAAACCACTGTCCCAGCAAAGTCCAGTCCAGGACTCCTGTGACTCCTGTAACAAGCTGCACATGGCAAGGGACTGACTGGAGCCTCTCTTTTGTCTCTGCAGAAGGAGAGGGTGCTGGAGAATGGGCTGGTGGACAGTCATGCCTATACGCTCACAGGAATCAGGAAGGTGGGGTGAACTAGATCCCTCGTTTCCTTTTCAGCCTCCTTCTCTCCCAAGGCTTCTCACCAAGGTTGTGGTTCATCTTGGTGAATGCTAATATCTCTGTGAGTCTTGGGATGAGGGTAAAGTCTCTGGAGGATCCTCAAGGGCCTGTTAAAGCTCGTGATGAGATCTCAGGAACTCTACCTGTTTTCTGATGTGAAATGTTGGGTCCAACCAATGCCACTCCCAATGCACCATCCCAGTCTCTTCCTGCGAGCCACCCCTTGGCTAATTAACCATCTAGCCCTGCTGTGCCTCCTTAGCTTCCCTTGACTCTGGGCTGCGGAGGACGGACAGTCTTCGCCCACAGTTCTTCCTTCTCAAGTTGCTGATTCTCTCACATGCTTCTTTGCAATAGTCTCCCAGGTTCCTCCAATTGGTATTCACCTTTTGAGCTTTACTGTGCTTTGAGAAGAAGGATCAGACAGGGACCCTGCCCATGAGCTGCTTACAGTCAAGTATGGAGATACTCATACCTAAAAAGGATGAGGAAGCAAAGCAAAACCAAGAGAAGACAGCCTAGGTGGAAGGCTTGGGAGCTCAGAGGTGGGAGGGAAGGCATTCACCTATAGGTGTTGGGAGAAGCCAGAACAGGCTCCACAGAGGAGGTGGCATTGACTGACCCCTGCAAGGTAGGTTCATCTGTATGAGGGAGAAGGGCATTCTGGCAGAGGGAGCAGCGTGGGCAAAACACGGAGATAAGAAATCCGTGGGGTCAGTCCTAACGAGTCTCTGAAATCCTCCTGAGAGCCAGACTCCCAACACTCTCTGGGTTCCTTTAACTCTTTTTCAGATTTCTTGCACGCAACTCACATATAATTTCTTCCTTCTCAGCCACCAACAAGCATGTTTGCTTGTGTGCCATGAACTTCTTACAAACTTCTAGAGCACTGACTATGTGCTAAATGCGATTCTAACTTCTTTAATCCTCACACCGCCATGAGTAAGGGCGCCATTTCCTAGGCTGCCATCACAAATCACCCTATGTTGAGTGGCTCAAATTGACACTATTTGGTTTTCTCACTATTCGGAAAACCAAAAGTTGGAAATTGAGGGCCATGCTCCTTCCAAAGGCTTTGGTGAAGAGCCCTTCCTTGCCTCTTCTGCCTTCTAGGGGCTCCAGGTGCTTGGCTGTTACCCTAATTCCTGCCTCTATCTTCACATGGCCTTCTTCTCTGTGACTTCTTCGCTTCTCTGCTCTTACAAGAACACTTATCTTTGGATTTAGGGCCCTCATCCTAACCTAGCGTGATCTCATCTCAAGGTCCTTAATTATATTTGTCAGAATCCTTTTTCCAAACAGGGTCATGTTCACAGGCTCCAGGTAAACGTATCCTTTGGGGATCCATCATTAGTCTTATTTTACAGACCAGAGAACCGAGACACACAGCAGTTAGGTGATTGTCCCGGGTCTTACAGCTTGTAAGTGCAAATGGCAAGCAGAGCCACGCTTTCCTCTACTAAACCTCTGAGTCTTTGACGTTCCTTTGCAAGGTCTCAGCTACAGGCCCGAGTTTCCCCTAGATATCAGGAACACTTGCTCTTAGCCCAGTCACCTAAACTGCTTCTCATTTTGTGCAGGTGACCTGCAAATATGGACCTGAATATCTAGTGAAGCTACGGAACCCTTGGGGGAAGGTGGAATGGAAAGGAGACTGGAGTGACAGGTCTGGACCATTGAGGAGGCAGGGAGAAGTGGGTGGGGGAAGGCTGTGAAGGAGGTCTGCATTTGCGCAGATCCAGATGTGTGCTTCCTTTGGTCTCAGGCCAGATCAGAAAGCTTTCAGACTGTGAGGCTCAATCCCTCACATTTACAAAATGCTTTGTGGTAGATAGGTCACTTTCTTTTTCATTAGAACGATGAAAACTAATGTTTATTGAAGGCTTGCCTATATTAAGTTCTTTGAAGTTTTATTATCTCATTTAATCCCCTAAATAGTACTATTAAAGGTAGAGAGGGTATGTCCACTTTACTAATGGAAAAATTAGTGCTTGGATTCAGCGAATTACTTAAAGTTATACAACCTGATTTGATGTAGGCATGGTTCAATGCATTCTTGGGCTTATTGAGTCAAACAGAGACAGATCTGGATTGGTACCTAAATTGGTTACATATAGTGACCTCTGGGCATTCTAACTAGATGTCTACATTTGGATTGTTCCTGCCTAAAGTAAGCCCAAAAGAATTGTGGATTTTATAAGCTACAGACTGGCAATAGAGGGCAGGTGGAAAGGGAGGCCAAGTATGACAGTCCTTCCCCCTGTCATTATGAAGATGCATAATATTTACCCTGCGTAACACTTTAGATCATACAAACATGTTCACATCCCTGTTGTTGCTTAATCATTTTTACAGATGAAAAAGTGAAGACTCAGAAAAACAAGTTGAATTTTACTTTCAATAGTATGTGTGGCATTGTATGTACCGCATGTTAGCAGAGTTGACAGAGGAATGGGGTCTATGTGGGAAAATGTCAACCAAAGAATATATACATTTTAAAGCGCTGCAGAAATATATCATCATGTTGGTAGTGGTAATTCATTTCATAGAAGAACAAGTATTAAGATTAGAGATAGGTGATAGGAAAACTTACATATTTTACCTATGTGATCTTAGGCAAGTTTCACGATTTTTCTGAGCCAGAGGTATGGTGAAGATTAAATAAAATGAATTCCATCAAGTATATTTTTTATTTCAAATATTATATTTTCCAACTCTAGAAATTCCACTTGTAAATCTTCCATTTCTTTCCTCATTAAGCTCATACTGCCCTTTACATTCTTTAGAATATGAAGGATATTTATAAGAGCTATTTTAATGTCCTTATCTGCTAATTCCATCATCTTTCTCCTTTCTAGAGTAGCTCTAACTGACTGCTTTTATTTCTGGTCACAGATCACATTTGCTGCTTCTTTATATGACTAGTGATTTTTATTGGGTGATAGACATTGTAACTTTTAGTTTCTGAGAGTGGAATTTTACTATAGTACTTTAGAGAGTACTAGCCTATTTCTGACAGGTAGTTACATTGGCTGGGGATTATTTTGATACTTTGAAGTTTTTAAGTACTTTTAGGGCAGGTCAAGCGAAACCTTTAATTTAGGAACAATTTGACTCCAATCTCAAGTTGCAGACCCTCTGGGATCTCTCAGTAAAGACTTCAGTAAGGTCTCAACTCTGGCTGATAGGAATTCACACGATTCCCAGCTCTCTGTCAGCTCTTGGAATTGTTCTGTCTACAAACCAGTTTTGTGCAGATTCGCTTTGAGAACGCACAAAGTTTCAGCCAAAGGCCTAATGAAACCCCTATGAAGTTTTCTGGAGCTTCTCCCTTTTGTAGCTCTCACTTCCGGGCACTTTGTCCAGCACATTCTACCTGCCTCGGTCTTCTGGAGCTCCAGGCTCTGTCTCCTGCACTCAGCAAGGCCGATAGGTTCTTTCTGGGATTCCACGTCCTGCTTCACTGTCCAGAAAATTCCTTTCAGGAAGATGCCTAGGTGATTCGAGGTCTCACCTCATTTATTTACCTCCTCTCAGGATCACAATTCTGTGCTGACCATTGTCCAATATCTGAAATAATGTCTTATATTTCGTCCCACTTATAGTTGTTTATGGTAGGAGACTGATAGAGGACAGTCTTTTTCCTTCATGACCAGAAAGTAGAAGTTTGATACGATGGACTTTGAAAATCAGACTCAGATGCTAGCTCTGACATTGAATCGTTTTGTGACTCCAAGCAAATGACTTAATCTCTCTAAATCTTGGTTGCCTAATCTCTAAAATGAAGATAAGTATCCTTATCTGTCAAATTTGTTGCTAGCCTTAAATGATGCTAGCCTTAAAAGAAATAAAGTATGTTAAGAACCTAGTCTGGTGCTTGGCTTGTAGTAAGTGATTGATCCATGTTACATATTGCTTCTATAACACAGAAAGTAAGATTTAGCTGTCTGCAAGGCAGAAGGAAAATAATACTAAATAATGACACTTTAGAGCACTTACTTACTAAAGAATGTCTGGCATGCCCTCCACAATCCTGTCATTCCCCATGAAAACGTATCTTTTCTATTTTCAGTTCAAGTACATGGGAGCTGCTGAGCCCCAAGGAGAAGATTCTGCTTCTGAGAAAAGATAACGATGGAGAATTCTGGTATTTGACTTAGGGACTTGTGACAAATACCCTGGCTTCCTTCCAGCAACCATTAGGCGCCTCATGTATGCCAAGCATCCCTGCACAGAGGTCAAGAAGACACACTCTCTTTAGGAGCTTGCAGTCCAGCCGGGCCACTGCTGCTATAAATCGACTGTCACAGTCTCAGTGTTGAGGAGGACACTTAGCAGGGGTTTGCTGTCCCCTGCCCACAGAAACCAGTTCTGTGATACTCAGGCTTGCAAAAAAGAAAGATCCTTCAGTGAGTTGACTGACGAGGAGACAGGTTGCAAGTTCGAATCTGTCTTTCGCAGCCACAGTAGGGAAGGAATTTAAGCAGCGCAGGGGAAGGGGAAGCAGAGGGCTGAGTGTGACTGGAGTCTTGGTGGAATAGCCTGCAACCTGTCTGCAGATGGAACTTGTGGATAATTGTGGTCCATCCTGCAACTGTTGACAGCACCCTTTCCTTCTAATGTAAGCCAGCAAGGCCCTGATCTCCCTCCTTGGGTCCTGCTATACTCCCCCAGAGACTTTTGGTGCTGCCAGACTCTAAGACCATTTTAGGGCAGGTCCTAGGGTTCTGTGCCTGAGTCCAAAATAAACTTGAGCCATTTTAGGAACAGGGAGGATGCCATTGTATGGCATGTTGAGAGGGCAGCGACCAGTGGCACGGAGCCCAGCGGGTGCTCAGAGCAGGGCTGGGGTGGGGCTGTGTCCTCTCTGGCCTCTATTCTGCTCCCTTGCTCGATATACTCAACCCAAGGGTTTGCCTCTCCTGAAAAGGAGACCAGGAAGGAGCAAAGGACTACAAAGTCTTGCCAAATGATAAGCCCCCTGACCCAATCCCTGTAGAGCAGGGTGACACTACTCCCAGCCACCCCAAAGCTACTCGCCTCCTTCTGTGAAAGGTTGCTGAGACAGTGAGTGGGCGCCGCTCCTGGGGTGACAAGGGGCCCCACCTGCTCCCCACCTTTGCTGCTGGCCTTCTCTCTTCACCTCCGCCCTTGTTCCGTGACTGGCGTTTCTCCCTGGTGTCTGTCCACACTGCTGTGGCCCTCCCTCCTTTGAACTCAAGAGCCCCGAGGGCCCCGTCACTTCCACTTTATGAGAAGTTGCAGAGCTGCAGACAGTTTACGAAGCAGGCCTCAGCTCACACAACACTGAGGCTGAAGGTCTTCATCAACGATTGACGACGGATTCGTGTAATTCGCATTGAACGTTTGTCGATCAATTGGCTATGAATACCTCAATTCAGCTGCTGAAACAGGACCATTTTCCTCATCAGCCACTTATGTGACGATGCTTCCAGACAGAGGGCGGGGACCCTGGGCTTCCACCTCCCGGGATGGACCCCCGGCTCATCTGTGTGGCCCACTCTCCTTTCTCCCCGGCCAGCTCGGCTCTGTGCATGCGCTTGAGGTCATAGGAGGGGGGGTGCCCAGTGCTTAGTCCGGGTGTCACCTCACTCTCTCTTTACGCTGTTCCCCCTCTCTTTCCAGGATGGCACTGCGGGACTTTAAAATACATTTTGTGTTTCTGTTCATCTGTAAACTGACTCCAGGCCTGTTGAGTCTGGAGGTGGGCCGGAAGTGGACGTACACCATGCAGGAGGGGAGATGGGAGAAGGGGAGCACAGCTGGAGGCCGGAAGTCCTCAAGAGGTGGGTGCAGGGCCAGGGCTCTGGGGCCAGTACCACTGCAGATGGCTATGCCTCCTGCAGCCTGCACAAGCGACTCAGGAGGCGGGGCCTAGCCTTGGCTGTGTCTACAGGGAAAGGGGGCATCTTGGGTTCTCATTCACACAAAGGACAGTCCTTTCTATCAAGCTGGTAGCTGTGGGTCTGCATCTTTCCAAGGGGTGCCTTTTCCAGTCCACACCAGGGGCACAGGCATGGCGAGAGGGTGGGGGAATCTTTCTTTGGTTTTGGATAAGGTTACCAACACCCAGACATGCCCATGCCATAAAGAGCATGACTGAAATAGTAATTGCATTGTAGGTATTGGGCCCTCCCCACCGGAGCCTGATGGGGACACAAAGCCAGGGTTCTCGAGTTCTCAAGATGGAGGGGCTGGTGACCACGTCCCTCTCTCCACCGGGCGGCAGTGAGCCTCCCTTTGGAAGAAGAGGCCTCTGGGTATAATTTCAGCAGCTGAGGGCAGCCTTAGACTGGTGTTCCCCTCACACCACTGCATTTCCCCTGGGGGATAAAGCTGCCTTTCAGCTAAGGCTTCACACTGCTGAAAAGTGAAGGCCCCTGGGATCTAGAATGTGTTAACACTGCCACTCACTGAGATGGCAACTTTCTACGAGGCAGGACATCTGACCTGGGCCAGGCTCTGGGGGGCAAAGGGGCCACAGTGGAGGAACATCTGTGGGCAGTGTGTGTAGAACCCAAGGAGGAAGAGCAGGGCAGTGGGGCATGGAGCTAGAGGGAAAGGCTGGCTCTGTCCAGATGGCCCTCATGGGTGAAGCCTGCCAGAGGTGTACTGGGACTGTGCGCCTCTTAGTGCTTTGGGGAGTCAGATGTCAGGGGAGCCAGGCTCCTAGTCTCACCTTGCTGTGTTCTGCTCAGGCACGTTTTGGAAAAACCCACAGTTCCTGCTGTCCGTCCAGAGGCCTGAGGAGAGCAGGTTGTCCCAGAGTCTCTGCAACGTGCTGGTGTCCCTGCTCCAGAAGCCCAGGCACAGGTGCCGCAACCGGAAGCCTCGACTGGCCATCGGCTTCTACCTCTTCATTGTAGGTGACCCTAGGACCCGGGTGTGGGCCCAGCATGGGGTTCCCAATGGCTTTCATTGCTTCCTGCTTCCAGTCCTCTCTGCCTTCCATCTCTGTCCACAGACCTGGGTTCAGATCCTGGCTCAGTCCTTAGGAATAGGTGATCTAGAACAAGTCACCTCTTTGCATTTGAATGTCTGAAAAAAGGGGTCCATGATGCCAATACAAAGGGCGGCATAATATACACCAAACGATGTGTGCGTGTGGGTGTCCCTTCGAATCTCATTATGATGTATAATTACATTGCGCCAATTAAAGTATATATAAAAAAGAAGAGCTCATGGTAGTGCTTTGCACGGTGCCTAGCTCATAGCTGGTGCAGTCAGTGTCGGTTTTCTTTTTCTCTCCCAAGAAGCCAAGGGCTCCTTCCCTCAGGCCTCTCTTGGCTTCCCAGGATAGATTAAACCGCTGGTGGGCAGGGAGGGTCCCTGGCTGCCCTGGCTGGAGTTTCCCAAGTCAGCTTTCATCAGGGTTTGGACTTGCAAAAGAGCCAAGATCCCGACTAATCAAATCTCTCTCTCTCTCTCTTTCTCTCTGTCTCTCTCTCTCTCCCTCTCTCTTTTTCTTCTTCTTCTTGTTTGTTTGTTTGTTTATTTCAGATGAGCAAGGTGAGTTCCATACTTGACCTTGACTGGAAGCCCTAGTTTGGATTGACACCACTGAGGCCAAGCCACTGTGAGATTGGTTTTGACAGTAGCAGCCTTATATAAGAAGCTGGGAGAATAAGCATACTGCCAACTCTATGTGTGTGTGTGTGTGTGTGTGTGTGTGTGTGTGTGTGTGTGTGTGTGTGTGTTGTGTGTAGCATCTGCCATTCTTTTTCTATTCAAGCACCCCAAGAAATCCTTACACTTTTATAAGGAGACCTCAGTCTGGCATAGAACCAATGAAATTTAGAATTCATTACACCCCTACATAAATAACCTAATGCTAATATTGAAGGCTGTCATAGTACAGGAAGGATGATAAATCACAACCTTGCCTGAGATGTGAAGCCTGTAAAAAAAAAATAGACCTAAAACATATGGAATGTCAAGAGACCACACAGCCCACCTCCCTGGGGACAAGGGACAAAGGCTTGGGAAAATAGGACAGGAACACAGGCAGAGAAGAACAACTCTATTTCAGCCACAGAGGCAATCTGGAGGCACAGGGAAGCCGGAGATACTCTAACCTTGCAGGGTGGCAAACATTATTTTGTTTCTCAAAGAAAACAGGAGTAAAGCTCCAAGTTTCTCAGGTTAGATTGAATCAAGCCAAAGGAATTTTTATAAAGAGACCATTTTGCATTGGGTCATGTTTTTTTGGTTTTTTATTTGTTTTTTTTTTTCCTCTTGCAGGAACACCGAGTGCTCCCAAAGTTGCCTATTAATTTTAGAAGAAAAAGTTATTTATATTATGCCTACTTCTAAATAGAATTTGGGTCAAGCTATAATAAAAAGGATAAGTGAAAGAAAACTGCAAACCAATTATGAAAATGAAAAGGAAAGAAAAAAGTCTGAAGTGAATGAGGGTAGACAATTGATTATACAAGAAAAACTCAACCTGGAATAGCTACTATAGCTGATTATAAAATTTAGCTCTGAGATTCCTAGCAGACAAGGAGAAGAGGACAAGTAGATGACTTCCTAGATCTCACTATCTGATAAAAGAAAGCATATATCATCTGAATATAACATTTTGTTTCCTCAGCCCTGAGTGGGATCTGCTAAATATGTCTATGTGGATAGGTCATGTCTTTGTTAGCAGTTGTATATAAACCAGAGAGGGGTTCTGTTAAGGACTTCTTCTCTTTCTATAACCTCAAGTGAGAACAAAGGGGAGAGGAAGAAAGAGAGGAAAACAAAGAGAGACGGGGAAATAAGAGAGAAAACCAGATAACAAAACACATGCCCAGGTAATGTGAGAGCCAGAGCCCTGTGTCAGGTCTTCCAAACTTTTATCCAGTTCTCTTCCTCTGAGCCTATTTCCCTGGGATGGCCTGCGATGTTCAGTGCATCTGTACGTAACTGCTGAGGTG
>PVLC010033031.1:5442-17887 GCA_004027655.1 Graphiurus murinus | reverse complement strand
CCTCCTCCTCCTCCTCCTCCTCCTCCTCCTCCTCCTCCTTCTCTTCCTCCTCCTTTCGCCATTCTGAGGATTGAACCCAGGGCCTTATGCATGCTAGGTAAGCATTTGCTCCACCACTGCGCACAAGCCCAGGCATGGTATATTTCTTTTATAGCACTTTGAGTTTGTGATCCTTTTTATACATGACTGTCTCCATTACCAGCTTGAGAGCTGCTTAAAGACAAGGATATTTTTGTATTTGTTCTTTAGATCCTGGCATCTAGCATAGTGCTTTAAAAATGTCAATAGGAGTGCTGGGCGTGGTGGCACACGCTTGTAATCCCAGCATTCGGGAGGCTGAGACCAGAGGATCCGGGTTCGCGGCCAGCCTCAGCTACCTAGTGAGGCACTCTGAAACTTAGTGAGACCCTGTTTCAAAATAAAGAATAAAAAATAGGGCTGGGGGTATAGCTCAGAGGCAGAATGCTCCTGAGTTCAATCCCCAGTACCGAAAAAAAAAAAAAAAAGTCAATAGGATGATAAATAAGAGTAAATTAAAGACTCAAAATTCCTTTAGTAAATAGATTGTGTCTTTCATATATGTGGCCTGAAAACAAAGAACATGGTCTGTCATTCTTCTTAGTAAACTCACCACAGAAAGAAAAATGTGGGCTTAATGTTTCCTCTAAGTACCATGGTATGACATGCAAAACTGTCTCTTTGAATATCTTTGAGTAACTTAATGCTTAGAGTGAGCTGAGACTTTCTGATTCTAACATCATTTACCATGTGTGCTCAATCACAATGAAATCATGAAAGCTATAAAACATTTAAATTTCATATTTTTATTTCTGGACAAGTAAAGCTAGAGGAAAAGGGCATTCTTCCTTTGATGCATCTGGTAACACACAAGGAAGGAAGGAGCAAATATATGTCCAGTTACTTTGAGCAAACTATATCGTGCTAGTCATTACCAACACTGGCCAATGAGAGATTTAAATTTGCTACAGGGTTTCAAAATTAAGTCTTGATATCTCTTGCTCTAATTGCTAGATTCGGTAGAGATACAGAAGACACATTTCTTTTCTTATATTTTTATTTAATAATCTCAAAAGACTATCTAAAGTTGATCAATATGTTCTTTTCTTATATCAATAATAACCCAAAACTAACAGAAAATTATACTGGAAATCTGATCTCTAATGAATGATGAAACCAAATTTACCACATTAAAGGAAGTAATTAAGAAGCCCCTCCCCCCAATTGTGTTTAGGTATATATGCTAGGTCAGTCACAGAGGATTTTTCTATTTTTATGAGCTTTTGCCAAATTTAAAGTATGTTTATATTTTGAAACAAAAATTTAAAAGAATTTTTAGTAGACATGCTACATAAATACTTATTTTTAAAATTATTCTTCATGTTACTTAGTTTTGTTGTTTGGTGGCTCTGGGGATTGAACTGAAGGCCTTGAACATGCTAGGCAAGTGCTCTACCACAGAGTTACATCCCTAGCCCAAAGAGAATTTTTTGAACAAATGACCTTGATATACCCATAAAAGTGCCTGTTCATTTTTTAAGAAAAATAATAAATCAAAATGTATATTCCAGTTGATTATATATACATATACAATAAATGTGAATGTGTGGGAACATGTATGTGGATATGTGTATATACATGATGCATAACATACCAACTAAGTCATAATGGTTAACTGTAAAATATTATGAGAATCCAGCTGGGTGTGGTGACACATACCTGTAATCCCTATACTTGGGAGGCTGAGACAGGAGGATCGCAGGTTCGAGGACAGCCTCAGTAAGTATTGAGACTCTTATCAACCTTAGAGAGACCTTGTTTCCAAATAAGAAATAAAGTTAGGCTGAGAGTATAGCTTGAAGGTAGAATGCCTTTGGGTTCATTCCCTAGTCACACACACACACACACACACACACACACACACACACACTTTAAGAACCCAGGCATGGTGGCACACATCACTAATCCTAGTACTTAGGAGTCTGGGACAGGAGGATTGCAGGTTTGAGGCCAGCCCCAGCAATTTAAGAAGATGCTCAATAACAGTAAAAATTCAAAAATTTTAAATAAAGGACTAGGAGTATAGGCCAAAGATAAAATGCTCCTGGGTTAACAGCCCCCCCCCCCAAAAAAAAGAAACAAAGGTTATCAGAGGTGATGGCAGAAGGGCTGCTCCGGAATTACCCCAGAACAGAGTTAGCACAGTCAGGCTAATGGGGATCTCTTGCCTCTTTTTTTCTGCCTTGTTCCTTACTCGTCCTCACATACTGTTCACCATTTACCAACCACTGTTCACTTTACACATACTGACTTATTTAATATGTGTGTGTGTATGTGTGTGTGTGTGTGGTGTGTGTGTGTGTGTGTGTGTGTGTGTGTGTGTGTGTGTGTGTGGTACTGGGGATTGAACCCAGGGGCATTCTACCTCTGGGCTCCACCCCCAGTCCTAGGTAGATTTGGGCTTTACCTCTCATCTAGCATGGATAAGCCGAAAGCAATTCAACTTTAAATAATACGCTGCAGTGTCTTTCATTGAGCTGAAGACTTGACATTGCTCCTGTCACAAACTGTCCTGCATTGTCATGAAAGGCTGGTGTATATTCAGCACAGCAGAGGAGACATATTTGTCCAGTAAATGAAGAAATAAATGTAAAATGTCTGGGGAGAATTCTGTGTCACCTCAAATTCACAAGTAGACTTGTCTTTTATAGTATAATTGTAGTTATTAGACTGAATAGTAATGGTTCTCATACAATTTTAAGTCTTCTCATTAAGCCTACACTCCAACTGGTTAAATGTACAAAGGAAAATTGGATCAAATTTTTATTAACAGTCACCAATTTACAAAGGAAATAGTAATCTAGGGCAGCAAGTTCTCTTATTTAAAATTAATCTATTTGAAATAACATATTTAGAAATTGCCCTTAAGCCGGGCGTGGTGGCGCACACTTGTAATCCCAGCATTCGGGAGGCTGAAACTGGAGGATCCGGGTTCGCGGCCAGCCTCAGCTACCTAGTGAGGCACTCCGCAACTTAGTGAGACCCGGTTTCAAAATAAAGAATAAAAAAATAGGGCTGGGGGTGTAGCTCGGAGGTAGAATGCCCCTGAGTTCAATCCCCAGTACTGCAAAATAAATAAATAAATAAATAAATAAATAAATAAATATAAAAAAATAGAAATTGCCCTTAAATGTTGCCTTTATTCGTTTGAATAATAATGAGTATATTTAGAACTATGTAGAACTGGTGGCTGAAATTGCACAGAGGAAAAAAATCAAAGCCCCTTTTAATGTAAAAAGGTAGACAGGAAAACAATCCTTTCTGATGCACACAATATATGCTGTGTGTAGAGTCAAAACAGAATGAAAAAAATTATTTTAAAGATGCAGATGATGAAACTGTCTTCTGCCATTCTAGAACAAAAGGAATATGTAAATTCTCATGTTTTACCTGTACCATCAATCAGGATATTTATTCTACTTCCATAAAAAATGTTTCTATATATACTTGCATATTTTCAGTTATACCTATTTCCACATTATTATTCAAGAAATTAACAAAACAGTATTTAAAACTCATACATAAAGGAAAATTTTTTGTTGCTGGACAGCATTGCCTTAGTACTATATCCAGGCAGCTCAGCTACATTTCCTTTTAATTTTCACATTTGCACCTCTTTTCCTGTCACAGATAGCCATCTAGATCAGAACACCCTGTGATTTGGGGCAGGGGCACTACTGGGCATTGAGTCCAGGACCTCTTGCATGCTAAGCATTTGCTCTACCACTGAGTCATACCCCTAGCCCTGTAATTTCCTGTTTCACATTGCCCTGCTCAGCACTGATATTCTCTGAATGATTTTCATGCACCTGCACTTATATACAAAACAATCCATTAGAACATACTGTCTATATATGTGTGTGTGTACCATATCTTTACCATGTTCAGAGTGTGTTGTCCACTGAACAGAAGGTATGACACAGTTTTATCTTGTAGTCATTAGTAAATCTTGTGGACATATTCCTGAGCCCTCTGCGGAGATAGATATTCTACCTTCAGCATACACTTTGTGGCATCTGGTTGAATCCATGATCAAAGACTAATGCTGCTTAAAGGCAAAATATTCAGAGGAAAAAAATTGTTTACTGAGTAGCTCTTCTGATTAATAGAGTACAAGCTATGAGTAGATGTCTTTTTTACTACCACCAATTTCAAATCCTGGCAAACATTTGAATTTGATTTGAAAGGCTGACAGTAAAGTGTAGAGATAGTGCTGAATATACAGCAACGAAATAGGAAAGATGTTTGGGTATGTTAAAGTGCAAGTTTGACCATGGTTTAAGGTTTCCTCAAACTAATTATCAATGAAACAATGGGACAAATCAATTTATGGTTGGTGGAAGTCCATCTGCTGTGAAGGGCATCATCACCATTGCTACCATTTGTTTTTTGTTTTGTTTTGTTTGTGGTACTGGGGATTGAACCCAGGGACGTTCTATTTCTGAGCTACACTTCAGCCTTATTTTATTTTTTAATTTGATACAGGTTCTCGCTAAGTTACAGAAAGCCTCACTACGTTGCTGTGGCTGGATGCAAACCTGTGATCCTCCTGTCTCAAGTCGCCAAGTACTGGGATTACAAGCATGTGCCACGATGCTTGGCTCATTGCTGCCACTTGTGAGGGCTGCCCAATTACTGTGAGGATGGTGGCTGGAAGGAACTGTCACTGTACATGAATCAGAGCTTTAGGAAGAGGGGCTGCAAATATGCAGCACTGAACACACATTTCCAAAAGGGCCATTCCATTCCCGTCCTGTAAAGTGCGCAATTAAAGCTGCGGTTGTTGTGGATGTGCTTTTTGCCTCTCACCTTGATATGAATGTAAAATGCCTTCCAACTCTAGAAGTTGGAGTTAGATTGGAGCAATTAGGATAAGCTCATTATTTTTAATATAGAGAGGTGGGCATGAAAATAGATATAAACATATGCATATATGTGCATGTGTTCACATGTATATACTTACATGTAGCTATTTTGCCAATCTGACATCCCATAGTAACAAACACAATTAGTGTAAAATGCAATTTTACACTAAAAGGAACAAGGGTAGTGGGCTGCATGAAGAAATAGTTGTAGGATTGGGGTTGGGAGACATGTGGTAGCAGAAAATTTTAAAAAGGCTTGAAAATGATAGTGATCAATCAAAACCACACATAGACCAGCCTGAATGAGCCCCCACAGAACAAATTTGTAACATGTTGCTCCTCAAAATAAATATAACATTAATAGCTTACAATCAATTGGATAAAACTAGACTATAGTTGAAGTTCACAACAATGTTAAGAAGCAGAGGAGAATGGTAAGCTCTTATGGAAGAAATAGAATTCTTTACTACAGAAAGAATGTTGAGAATAGAAAAATTGCCATTTGACAATCATCATAGTAATAACTGATTTAGACAAGAATCAGTGGATAATTAAACTAATGGTAAAAAATTGGAGATAAGCTGGGCATGGTGGCACACCCTTGTAATCCCAGTACTTGGGAGGCTGAGACTGGAGGATCTGGGTTCTCGACCAGTCTCAGCTACTTAGTGAGGCTCTCAGCTACTTAGTGAGGCCCCCCGCAACTTAGTGAGACCCTTTTTCAAAATAAAGAATAAAAAATAGCTCGGAGGTAAATGCCCCTGAATGCAATCCCCAGTACCGCAAAAAAAAAAAAAAAAAAAAAAAAAAAAAATTGGAGGCATACCAGCATATTTACAAAGTCTCAAGTATTGCCCCATAAGATGCAAATTAATTACACAAGGAAATGAGTAGTTTTTCACTGGACAAAACTGCCAGACATACTAGTTAACTAACTGATCAACATTACCATTACTAATATCAGTGCCTTGCAGCCCACATCCACCAGGAACACACCTGTACTTGAACAAGCCAGCCTTATTAAATACTACAGGAAGGAAGAATGCACACCACAAGAAACAATGGGGCATCTCTTTATGAGGGTATTAAAAAGAACTTATAGGATTAGGGCTCATATAAGGTAATCTGGGGGAGGGTTTTAGAAAGTGGTTCTAGATTTTGTGTTCAGAAATCAGGGATAAGTCTATGATTGGATAACTTTTTAAGTATTATATAGAAGCAAAGATGATGAGACTATAGCTAGAGCTGTAACTTGTAAAGAAGTCACAGACATACATACGGGCCAATACAGAAGGATGTTTGGGCATTTGCATGATGAAGGTAATGTTTAAGGTAGACATAGTAGTGAATGGTCTTGTCACAAGGTCACAGAGTTGCCTAGAGAAATGTTGGTGTTCTGGGAAATAGTTTATGTTCAACAAAAGAAATCCAAGGCTTTCCTGTGAGTACCAGTATACTTATAAGCAACACTAATTCCTGATTAGAGGTCTTCTCTAATGCCAGATTTCAGGGACAAATCACCATGTGCTTACTGATATGTTGAAATGGAAATTCCACCACTCCTGTGGCATTCCTGCCAAAAATGCATGATCTGAATCTAATCATGAGGAAATAGCAAACATAAATTTATAGATATTTAACAAAATAGAAGGCCTGTATTTCTCCAAATGTCAATGTCATGAAAGAAAGATAAAATGAGGAGTTGTTTCAGATGAAAAGGTGTCAGCAAGACATTGCAACTGACAATTCATGATTTGGAATTTTTCTTTTGCTATAAAAGACATTGCTAGGAAAACTGGCAAAGTTTGAGTAGGTCTGTATTCTGCTTAGAAGAATCAGATTGTGAGACTTCCCTTCTTAGAAACAAGAGTGATTTTGAAGGAAAATGGCTTATAGGAGCAAACACAGAAATCAAAACAGACAATCACATACAGCATGTTATATACAGTGTGCACACTCACCTAATCAGGGTAAGCAACAACACCTGGCCTCATAAGCTAGGGAGTCCCTGCAGACAGATGACCAGAGTCCAGATTGGAATGGTTTCTGGAAGAGCATGTGTTCTCTCCATGGATGAGACTTCCATGTCTGCAGTCTTCAGAGAGTCCTTAAGTAAGGCACCCAAACGATGTAGTCCTAAGTGTGCATATTTTGCATGACCAATGTAAACCATGTGAGGTTTGTTTACTCCATGTTCTCAAGAAAGTGACCAGTCTCCTTGATGAAAGGAAAAATTGCCTCCCTTAAGTGTTTGCAATATCAAAATTCTTGGGCTTATTTTGTACCTGATTGTCCAGTCTACCTTGATACTGAGGTCAGGGCATTGTGCTCTATGAACATGTTAATTTATGTGCTTGTTGATACCAAGGACTGGACAATTTATTAACTATTCATACACTTGGCCTTTAAATTGTACAAATTAATCACATGTCTAACCTTATGTTTGGTAGTAATGTTTTAAAGATGGTAGTGAGGATCCAGGCACAGTAGCTCACACTTGTAATCGTAGTTCTTGAAAGGCTGAAACAGGAGGATCACAGGTTTGAGACTACTCTCAGCAACTTAGAGAGACCCTCAGCAACTTAGCAATATCCTATTTCAAAATTTAAAAAAATAGAGCCGGGCGTGGTGGCACATGCTTGTAATCCCAGCATTTGGGAGGCTGAGACTGGAGGATCCAGGTTCGCGGCCAGCCTCAGCTACCTAGTGAGGCACTCCGCAACTTAGTCAGACCCTGTTTCAAAATAAAGAATAAAAAAAATTGGGCTGGGGGTGTAGCTTGAAAGTAGAATGCCCCTGAGTTCAATCCCCAGTACCACAAAAAAATTTAAAAAAATAAACTAGGGCTTGGGGGTGCAGCTTAGAGGTAGAACATCCCTGAGTTTAATTCCCAGTACCAAAACAAAACAAAAACAACAACAACAAAAAAATCCTGGTAGTTGGTATATGTAGGTCTGCATTTAGGTAAAAAATTACATAATATGTAGCACACAAATAAACATTTAATCTAAGGTGCAAGCAAAACAAACGATGCAAAAAAAAAATCCCTAATAATCTAATCATTATATACCAAATATATTCTTTGAACATGTCACATGATCTAATTGCTGTTGATTATCAGCTAGTTATCTTCTTTGAATTATCAGTGATTTTTTTTTTTTTTTTTTTTTTTTTTTTTTTTTTTTTTTTTTTTTTTTTTTTTTTTTTTTTTTTTTTTTTTTTTTTTTTTTTTTTTTTTTTTTTTTTTTTTTTTTTTTTGGTACTGGGGATTGAACTCAGGGGCATTCTACCTGCGAGTTACACCCCCAGCCCTATTTTTTATTCTTTATTTTGAAACTGAGTCTCACTAAGTTGCGGAGTGCCTCACTAGGTAGCTGAGGCTGGCCGCGAACCCGGATCCTCCGGTCTCAGCCTCCTGAATGCTGGGATTACAAGCGTGTGCCACCACGCCTGGCTTTATCAGTAATTTTTAAACAACACATCTGAGGGAATTTTTCTGCACATAGAAACATCAGTTTCAGGTAATAAGTGTAATGATAAAACAACATTCTAGCTTATTTACGTAAAAGAGGCTTAGTTAATATTAACATTTCTATTTTTTCTTTGTGTTTCCCTTTTACCTATTGTCTTTATCCTACCTTATTCCCCCCATGAGACTTTGATCCTTTAATCTTAAATGTTGGTGAAGGGTGAAGACCCATCTTCTCAAAGTTGCTTTGAGCTGACAAGGGATGGAGGCTCTGCCTAATAAGGCATTGAAAGTCTCATCCTAGATGATCTGAAGGAGACAGACAGGAACTGGCCTCAGGTGTTGAGAAGGGTTCTTTAGTCAGGTTACAAGTTTACACCACTGAAACACACAGATCTAGGAACATAATAATCTGTAAGTGGCTTTGTCTTCTAAGTGTTTGCACTTTTGGTGTGTTCACTGAGCTAAACCTGTTGTCTGAGTTATTGGGTCTATATTCACAAGACTTGTTACCTTGGTTTGCTGGTCAATGAAGTCATTCATCTGTTTTTTTGTTTGTTTTATTTTTTGATGGTTATTGTAGTTGCAGTGAACATATACATAAAAAATTTACATGTTAGTATGTTGTACAATAATCCAGATATCTTGCCATAATGTTTTTCCCCACAACTCTACCCTGGAGCATTTCAAACTGAAAGCCTGGTAGCCAAACCATTCCCAACATATCATGAATCTATGCATATTGACTATTATGTCTCTGTGCATTAGTACTAATAATTTTCTTCTTATAAGCATTATACAGTCTGACATGGTGGCCCATGCTTGTTAATCCCACTGCTTGGGAGGCTGACACTGGAGGATTGCAGGTAGGCCAATCTCAGCAACTATGCAAGACCTTTAGCAATTTAGTGAAACTCTATTTCAAATAAAAATAAAAAGGGCTGTAGCTGCAACTTAGAGTTAGAATGTCCCTGGGTTCAATTCCCAGCATCAAAAAAATGAGTAAAAAGAATTATGTTACCACTTTGTTGTTGTTGTTGTTCCTTTATTTTTGGCAGAGTGTGCTTGGCATATGGATGTAGGATAGGGATTTTTAGATGTAGGGTTGTCATTTTCTTTTCCCCACTTTACAGGAGACTCCAAAAAGCTTTTAGGTATCCTTAAGATTCCTAGATTAGTAGGGAAGTTTCCATAGCCAACAGGAAGAGAGTGAAAAGGAGCAAGATTCCTGGTATATAGTACACGAGAAAACTTAGCTTAAGCAGTTTATTTTGTTTTAAAATTTCTGAACAGAACTCATAGATCCTCCAATAGTTTGCAGGATTAAGATTTTTCCCTTTTTGTGGTGTCTAGTGGTCCCAGACCTGCAAAACCTCAAGAGGGACAGGTTTAGTTTTACCACATCTTATAAGGGACTCAGTTGGAGGGTCTTCTAAATGATTCTAGTACAGCTCTTTCTTGTTACCCTGAACTAACAACACAATTATCTCTGGCTATACTTTTCTTCTAGGTATTTAGTACCAAGCAGGTATTACTATGTTGAGCAAATGTAAATTCTTATTATTTTATTGTTAAGGTCCATAAAGGCCCCTCAGGATTACTCTTAGGGGCTTTGTGAAGAACCTATTGGCCCCTTTAGTCTTTCCTTTACCAGTTGTGCTATCTTCCAGGTTTGGGTGAGTGTCTTGATGACCACATGGCTTCCCTTGAAGAATATGGTACATTCCCCTCTCCAGTGACCCTCCTTTTTGCAGAATATGCATTGGTGGCTCTTAGTTTCTGGGGTCTTTGCAATCCCTCTGATTGGGATGTTTGGTGATTTACCAGAATTGCAAGACCCTTAGAGAAGTCTCATCATTATCTGGGTTCTTTTTGACCTTGGAGGGCAAGGGTCAAAATATTGGCTCTTTTTTTTTTTTTTTTTTTGCTTCAGCCTTCTTATTTCCTGATTTTTCTATAAGTCTCAGTTGTTGAACACCTAGAAAGTCAGTTTTACTAGCTCTTTTTATGAATTGGGGTCAGTGATAGCTATCATCTCAAAACACTTTTGGGTTGTTTTGTTAGGAATTGTACTTCTGTCAAATGTTAACAGACAATAGTTACAAAGTTTTACAGGGAAAATATTTTTAAAATCAGGAACAAAATAAATCCAATTCGTACAATAGTTAATCCCCATTTGAATTTGACATATATATATGTGTGTGTGTGTGTGTGTGTGTGTGTGTGTGTATAAATTTTATTATTAATGAATAAGAGTGGCAAATTTAAAATGCCAAGTGTTTGGGCACATTCGATTATCTTTGATTAAAGTAGATGGTCACAATTAGGAACACACAACTATAAACCTGGAAAAGACTATCATTATTAATTTTGTTTAGATGACATAAGCTTGGTAAAGTGTTCTCTTAAGCTTTGCATTTGAGAAGACTTTACACTTTTGGAATTTTAAAACACAAAGAAGCTGTCATAATTAACATCAAACTTACATTGAAGTACTATATATATTAACTTAGCTTTTACTTTTGATGCAAAATTTAGAATCCATGGCTCACTAGGATAACTATAATGTCATGTCTCTGTAGGTTAACAGTATTAACAAAAATCAAAGAATAGCTTTAGACTTTTCATAGGTTTAGAAATCAGTATTACTAACTATACAAGGCAGAAACTTCAAAAAATTCCATTGATCATTCTACATGTTCAAAGTTCAGATAGTCTATGCTGCATATAATAGAACATATGCTGGCCACCCTGAATGTACTAAACCTATGTATCTTTAACTCTACAATTTCTGCACAAGACTTAGAGAAAGATCAGACACATAGTACATTTAGCCCTCAGATATATGACATCTCCAGTCACAGGTATGTAGAGTGTCAAAAATGCTAGAGTAACCCAAAATATTATTTAGCCTGTGTTATAATCATTTTTAAAAACAATAAAAGATACTTAAATAAAACTTGATTCTGTTGATATTCATATACTAGAGTAACCCAAAATATTATTTAGCCTGCATTATAATAATTTTTTAAAAACAATAAAACAGATACTTAAATAAAACTCAATTTTGTTGATATTCAGCTTTTTAAAGCAAAGTCCTAACAAAGATAGCATCATAAGATATTATTTTGATAAAACACAAAATTTTTGTTCTTTAAGTCAGTTCTTTTTAAATATTACCTGACTGTGACAAAAATGTTTAGTTTGATAGTTTGGTTCTGCTGATGAAAATGAAACCACCCCCTCATGAGCTAAAGTATAAATCAGTTTAATAAGTTTTTTAGAAAAAAAATAAGACACAAGAAAATTCCACTTCAGTAGGCAAAAGTAATTAAGGACATAGACTCCTGTAAAATCACAAGAGAAAGTTGTATAAATCACCAGATCCAGGAGAACATTAACATTCAGAGCTGACTAGGAAGTGCCATCACCAGTCCCTCTGAAGTCCTAGTTTGAACAACTACACCTAGTATGTTACGCTCTTGTTTCCAAAAAGTAACTGCATCACAATCCTGCCGACTACACCACAAATGTTCTGCTTGGAAGAAAGAATCAGGTCACGAGACCTCACTTGTTAGAAACAAGAGTGATTTATTATAAAGGAAAGTGGATTACAGGAGCAAGCATAGAAATCACATACAGCATGGTATATACAGTATGCGCCCTCACCTAATCAGGGTAAGCAAAACATCTGGCAACATGGGCTGGGGAGTCCTGGTAGACAGCTGGCCACAGTTGGAAAGGGCATTCTCCCAACAGGTGAGACTTCCAAATATGCAGTCCTCAGGGTGTCCTTAAGACAGACACCCATAAAATAATGTTGTCAGGGGTACATATTTTTTTTTTTTTTTTTTTTTTTTTTGCGGTACTGGGGATTGAACTCAGGGGCATTCTACCTCCGAGCTACACCCCCAGCCCTATTTTTTATTCTTTTATTTTGAAACCGAGTCTCACTAAGTTGCGGAGTGCCTCACTAGGTAGCTGAGGCTGGCCGCGAACCCGGATCCTCCGGTCTCAGCCTCCCGAATGCTGG
>PVLC010033030.1:0-17808 GCA_004027655.1 Graphiurus murinus | reverse complement strand
TTGTAATCCCAGCATTCGGGAGGCTGAGACCGGAGGATCCGGGTTCGCGGCCAGCCTCAGCTACCTAGTGAGGCACTCCGCAACTCAGTGAGACTCTGTTTCAAAATAAAGAATAAAAAGGGGCTGGGGGTGTAGCTCGGAGGTAGAATGCCCCTGAGTTCAATCCCCAGTACCGCAAAAAAAAAAAAAAATGAGAAATGATTTAAAAAGACTAATGGTCATAGGCTACTAACAGATGATTACCCTATATAAAATGCCTAAAGATAAATGTGAGACCAACCAAAGATCTTGGTGGATATCCATTTCCCTTTCTTGAAACAACTACTGATCTTGTAGAAGAAACAATAATTTTGCTATCTCTGATTTAAGGACTGGTCCTTGCATTCTGTTTCCAAGGTGATCTATATGATACCTGTGCTAGAACATGCTGCTACCAAGAAGTCAAATTCAGGAGACTCGTAAGGGCATTCTACCTCTGAGCTACACCCCTAGCCCTATTGTTTATTCTTTATTTTTGAAACAGGGTCTCACTAAGTTGCAGAGGGCCTCACTAAGTAGCTGAGGCTGGCTGCAAACCTATGATTCTCGTCTCAGTCTCCCAAGTATTGGGATTACAAGCATGCACCACCATGCTAGCTTCTGATATCTTTAAGAGGCTAAACCAATGACAGCTATTTAAACCAAATCACTATTTTTGCTAAAAGCAACCAAACTCAATCTCTAATTGAAACCAAAATACAGTGTGATCACATTTTATACCAATTAGACTTTACAAATTTGTAATGAGATAGAAATTAATGTTTCATTTACGCAAATTAAAAGAATTCAAATGATGTTAAATTAAAATTCATCAAGGAGCGTTGAATTTTTTTTTTTTTTTTCTCGGTCCTGGGGTACTGGGGATTGAACTCGGAGGCATTCTACCTCCGAGCTACACCCGCAGTCCTATTTTTTTTTTATTCTTTATTTTGAAATGGTCTCACTAAGTTGCAGAGGGCCTCACTAGGTAGCTGAGGCTGGCCTCGAATCCATATCTTCTGGTCTCAGTCTCCCAAATGCTGGGATTACAAGCTCCCAAATTAAAATGCAGCACCACGCCCGGCTCGAGTGCTGAACTTTAAAACTGGTTAATCCAACTGAACTCTAACTATTTATGCTATTATCTATCACCTGGCAGTGCCCACTGAGCTAGCAAGAAAACTGGAAACCACTATCCTTTTTCAATATTGTGGGAATCTTAGTCTTAAATGCATTGGAATATCAGCCAGTGACAGTGGTGGTTATTATGCTGGCTTTTATTTTTAAAACTTATTGCTGTTTTAAAGTATTTTTTACAAGTCAGGCATGGTGGCACACGCTTGTAATCCCAGTACTTGGGAGGCTGACAGAGGAGGATCACGAGTTCAAGGATAGCCTCAGCAATTTAGTGAGACCCTGTTTCAAAAAAAAGAATAAAAAATAGAACTGGGGGTGTAGCTCAGAGGTAGAATGCCCCTGGGTTCAACCCCAGTATCACAAAAAAATAGAATAAATAAATAAATAAATAAATAAATAAATAAATAAATAAATAAATAAATAAATAAAATAGGCCTGGAGGGTATAGATAAGATAGAGAAGTCTCTGGGTTCAATCCTAAGTGATACACACACACACACACACACACACACACACACACACACACACACAAACACAGTAATAATAATAAGTATAAATTTAAAAGTTAACAAAATATTTTTACATCTGTAATACCATCAACCAAGTGTTCATTAAATGGAAGTGTTAAAAATAAAAGTCCAAGCCAGGCATGGTGGCACACACTTGTAATACCAGTACTTGGGAGTCTGAGACTGGAGGATCCGGGTTCGCAGCCAGCCTCAGCTGATTAGTGAGGCCCTCCACAACTTAGTGAGACCCTGTTTCAAAATAAAGAATAAAAAAAATAGGACTAGGGGTGTAGCTCAGAGGTAGACTGCCTCTGGGTTCCATCCCCAGTACCACACACACAAAAAAAAGAATAAAAGTCCACATACTTATGTCTCTCTTTTTCACATTTATTACACTTCAATGATTATATATTTATGCGTGCCAAGAATGTATCAATCCTGTTAACATTTATTCCCATAAGGCAATTAACTCGAATATTCGAGCTTGTAATTCTACAGAATTACCAGAAACACATTCTCAAAAGAGAGTTAGGCATGGTGGTGCATGCCTATATTCCCAGTACATGGGAGGCTGAGACAGGAAGACAGAAGGTTCAAGACCAGTCTTAGCAACTTAGCATTTCAAAATAAAAAATAAAATTTAGCTGGGGGTGTAACTTGGAGGTAGAATGTCCCTGAGTTCAATCCCCAGTACTAGTAAAAAAAAGAAGAAAGAAAGAAAAAAGCACTTACCTTGAGCTTGGCATAGTTAATAAAAGAAATACGTAGGGTTTATGAAATGATTAAAAAAAAGAAAACTGCTTAAGAATTTATTTTTTGTGGTACTAGGGATGGAACCCAGGGGCATTCTACCTCTGAGCTACACCCCCAGCCCTATTTTTTATTCTTTATTTTGAAACAGGGTCTCATTAAGTTGAGGAGGGCCTCACTAAGTAGCTGAGGCTGTCGGGGAATACAGATTCTCTGGTCTCAGCCTCCCAAGTACTGGGATTACAAGAGTGCACCACCACACCCGGCTTGCATAAGAATTTGCAAGTACCAAGTTATACCTTAAACAGTATAAATGCTTACAATATAAAGGAACATTCCCAGAATGAGTCAACGAAGCAATAGAAGTAGATTGCCCTATTCTTTATATCACGATCGTTGTAAATAGTACCATGCCTTCACTATGTGGACAAATAAGGATCAATAGGTGTCTAAATGCTTTCAGTAAAGCAACCTTGTTTAAGGGTTATAAGTGCCATAAAGTGACAATTTTGAAATGTGTAATGTATTAAAGCTAATATCTTTGTAATGAAAAGCAGTTATTGTTGTTATTGCCAATAAAGAGGACACTGGGGCTGGGGATGTAGCTCGATGATAGAGCTCTTGTCTAGCATGCACACAGTCCTGAGTTCAATCCAAGGTTCTTCCCCTACCCTCATCTCTGGCTTTCTTCAATTGCACTTCTACTCTGACTACATGGCCTGACCTTTTAAACACTAGAAACGTCAAAATTCAGTGATACAAAAAACTAAAAAACAGAACAAAAATCTATTATTTTGTTCTAATAATTAATGGAATTGTAAATGTAACATTATTGATGGAATATGCACATAGGTCTTACCTCATCAAATCCAGCAGCCTGCAAATCTTGAAACATCTGTGGATTAATTTCTGGAGTACTCCGGGAGGAAGAACTTGGTTCATTTGCAAATGGTAGTAGAGAGTTTCGTATTTCTTGCAAGGCTTTATGATGTGTCCCGAATTTGGGTGGATTTCTCACTTGTCGAGGGTCTTCCGTTGACATTTTGTTCACATTATGCTCAGCCTTAGCAGCATCAGATGGTTTGGATAAATTCCTAAGGGATTCCCGAATTTCTTGCAACATCTGCCGGCTACTACCAGTGTAGTTACTGGCAGGAAAGGTCTTAGGCCTCATTTGTCTATATCCTTCGGGCTTTTCACTCCTCTTCATGAAAACATCTATATGTATAACCCACACAAAGGACTTTAAGAGCTACTTGACAGATTCAGAGCCTTCTCTTGAGCAAAAAGTGGAAAGAATTCTTTGAGGAAGTCCCCAGGAATGTTAAAAATCTTTACAAATGAAATAATTTATCCTATAAAATAAATAAATGAAAGCTATAAGTAAAGAATAAAGCAGTACCATATATTAGAGGAAACTTTCACTAATAAAGGAGTTAAGAGATCTAGGCTAAGCACGGTGTGATGGCACACACTTGTAATCCCAGTACTTGGGAAGTTGAGACAGGATTGCAGGGTGGAAGCCAGCCTCAGCAATTTAGTGAGGCTCTCAGCAACTTAGCGAGACTGTTTCCAAATAAAAAATAAAATAGGTCTGGGAGTGTAGCTTGGCGTTAGAAACCTGAGTTCCAACTCCAGTATCAAAAATAAATAAATAAACAAATAAATAAAAATAAGAAAAAGAAAAGAGTTCTAGGTTAGTTATGGTTCCATTAAGGATTACATAGGATCAGGACAACTTAACCTTTCTGTGCCTATTTCCCAGTGTATACAATGGATTTATCTTATTTACCTTCAACAGTAGTTACGACGATAAAAAAAATAATTTTAAGCTAGGTGTGGTGGTGCATGCCTATAATCCAGTACTTGGGAAGCTGAGACAGGAGGACCACAGGTTCAAGGCCAACCTTGGTGAGAGCCTGTTTCAAAATAAAAAATACAAAGGGCTGGGGTTTTCGCTTAGAGGTAAAATGCCCCTGGGTTCAATACCCAGTACCAAAAAACCAAAACAAAAAAGCAAAATCCCCAAAAGATGCTTGGGTTTATTCCCCAAACTGCAGAATGGAACTATAAACACAGTAAGCTTATCAACAATGAGACAGGGAAAGAATCTCTGAGGTCATCTTGTTTTATTCCTCATTTATACATGAATGTCTTCTACAACATACTATAAGAAGAGTCATCTAAAGTCTACTTAAATGTCCCTACTGATAGGGAAAATTACTATCTTAAGAAAGCCATTGCATTTGTGATCTGCAATAATTGTTAGAAATGTTTTCTTCATATGAAAGCATCAAGAAATGTCATGCAGTGCCTGATAGCTTGATACTGATCAGTGATAAACAATTCTGCCTATGTTCGCATCTAGTCATACTGTGGTACTGGGGACTGAACACAGGGGCTTTCTACCTCCTAACTACACCCCCAGCCCTTTTTTTATTTTTTGTTTTGAAACAGGGTCTTGCTAGGTTGCTCAGAGTCTCAATAAGTTCCTGAGGCTGGTCTTGAACCTGTGATCCCTCTGTCTCAGCCTCCCAAGTAATAGGATTACAGGTGTGCGCCACCATGCCTGGCAACAAACCTACCTTCTTGCTAGTCCTATTAAAGAACAGCACTTACAGTTTCGTACAGTACATAATACTTGATAATGCTGATAAGTGACTGTGTTACTGCCTTATGCATTTACTACATTGTAGTTAATTTTAGAGTGTACTACTTCTACTTTAGTAAAAATAAAATTCACTGTAAAACAGTACCCCAGATTACACCTGCAGCAGTCTCATACAACTGTGTATCTTGATTACATTAAGAGACCAAAGGAAGATAGGCACGGTCTTTTACACATGCCTATAATCTCAGCAACTGGGAGGCTAAAGCAAGAGGATCACGAGTTCTAAGCCAGCCTGGGCAACTTAGTGAGACCCTGTCTTAAAACAAAAATAAGAGCGAGACACATACACACACCATGTGAGTGACTGACCTGTAGTATAGGTCCAATATCATCAGGGTTTGTGTAAGTGCACTCTATGATGTTCCTACAAAGAGAAAATCACCTAATGTCACGTTTTCCTGAGTATATCCCCCTCATTAGAGTGAAGTATGACCGTATAATAAGTAAATTTAAAGTTAAGAAATGCTAATTTGGAAGCAGAAATAGGAGAATGGAAAGAGTTCAGAAATTTAAAGTCTTTTCCAGGACCGGAAAGCAGCTTGCTTATGGAGCCCAAACAGAAGATATAGAATTAAAAGACAGCACAGCTGCTAGACATGGTGGCACACATCTATAATCCAGTACTTGGGAGGCTTAACCAAGAGGATTGAAGGTTTGAGGACAGCCTCAACAATGCAGCAAGACTTTCAGCACCCTAGTGAAACCCTGTTTCAAATAAAAAAATAATCCAGCTATCCCATCCCTGGGTATCTTTCCAAAGGGACTGAAATCAGAGAATTACAGTAATATATGCCTATCCATGTTCAAAGCAGCACAATTCAGAGTAGCTAAATTATAAAACCAACTCAGGTGTCTATCAACAGATGAATGGATTACAAAGTTATGGGATATACACACAATTGAATTCTACTCAGCAATAAAGAAGAACAAAATGTCGTTTGCAGGAAAATAGATTTACCTGGAGGACATTATGTTAAGTGAGATTAGCCAGTCACAAAAAGTAAATAGTTATGTGTTTTCTCTCATATACAGAAGCTGGGGAATAATCAGGATACCAAAGGAACTTCAGATAATAGAGAAACTTCAGTGGAGCCAGGGAGGTGGTCTAGGGGAAGGGGAGGGGAGAGACAGAGGATCAATGAAGGAATCACTTCCATGGACAGTATGCACTTAAGTGAGAAAACCAATGTTAATTTCAATCCCCTGTATGGGGAAGGGGGAGGACTGGAGAAGGAGCCGGGGGAAAGCGGCCAAGTGCTGTGTGCATGCATGTCACTATCAGTATGATTTACATTATGATGTGAGACTACAGTGCACCAATAAAGGTATATAAAAAACAAAATAAAATAGGGCTGTGGGTGTGGCTCAGAGTTAGAACACCCTGGGTGCCAGGCGTGGTGGCGCACGCTTGTAATCCCAGCATTCGGGAGGCTGAGACCGGAGGATCCGGGTTCGAGGCCAGCCTCAGCTACATAGTGAAGTACTCCACAACTTAGCGAGACCTGGCTTCAAAATAAAGAATAGAAAATAGGGCTGGGGGTGTAGCTCAGAGGTAGAATGCCCCTAAGTTCAATCCCCAGTACCGCAAAAAAAAAAAAAAAAGAACACCCTGGGTTCAATCTCTAGTAAAACACACATACACACAAAGCCCAGTTGCTGAAATCTCTTACCTAAGAAAGTGCTTCGGGAAAGAGATCATAGTAAGGGTGTAGTAGCTTTCTCATTCAAACCTAACAGCCTCAAACAGCCAACTGAGAATCGCCACGGAAGCTCTCAAATCTTTGGATGGTGTTACCACATGTGATCTTTGGTTGTGGTTACTGACACATGGAACTAATTGGAACCAAAATGTAAGATCAGAAGAGGCTTAGCAAACTTTGAGAAAACTATTAAATATTCTTTTAATCATTTCAAGTTCAGACTAAAAAAGGCCCTTGACTACTCAAAATTTAAAACCCCTGGGCCCTCAATTTCTATGGGCAGCAAGCTAGATGAGAAAGGTTCATACCTTACAAAGGGGGAATATTCCCACAACACAAACTTCACATGTGACTATAAACATCTAAGGAAAAGATGACATCTCAGGAGATGCCATAAAGGAAAAGAAACATCTCAGGAAATTCTTGGAGGGTCTAAGAGAACAATGGACAAGGGTCATGGAAAACAATCCATGAATGAGCTCCACCCATATAACTGAATCAAGGTCCAAAGGATCTCCACTACCTCCAACACTGGCTGGTATACATGATCTGCTAAGGAGCCTGGCACCACGGCCCACGCCTGGAATCCCAGGGACTCAGGGGCTCAGGCAAGGGGGTAACAAGTTAGAGGCCAGCCTGTGCAATTTAGTGAGACCCTGTCTCAAAATAAAAAGGGGTAGGGATACAGCTTGGTAGTACAGCACCCTTGAGTTCAATCCACAGTACCACAAAAGAAGAATGGCAGAAGAAATATCTGCCTAAAGAGAATTCTGAAAAATTATAGATTCAACACTGCTGGTTATCTCTGATTCATCTTCCCTTCCTTCCTTCCTTCCTTCTTTTCTTTCGGCTAGGAATTAGACCCAGGGTCATGCTACCCTCATCTACACCCCCAGCCCATTTTACTTTTAGTGTGCGTGTGGTTTTTTTTTTTTTTTTTTTTTTTTTTTCTGGGGATTGAACCCAGAGACTCTCCCTCCAAGCCACACCCCCAGCCCTATTTTATTTTGAAACATGGTCTAGCTAGGTTGAGTCTCACTGCTTGCTAAAGCTATCCTGAAACCTGCAATCCTCCTGTCTCAGCTTCCCAAGTACTAGGACTACAGGCATGTCCACCACACCCAGCTTATTTTTAATTTTTCTGTGCATGTGGTACTGAGGATTGAACTAAGGGGCATTCTACCTATGAGCTACACCTCTAGCCCTATTGTATTATTATTTTTTTTTTTCTTGAAATGGGGTTTCACTAAGTTGCTGAGGGCCTCAGTCATTTGCTGAGGCTGCTTTGTACCTGTGATCCACCTGTCTCAACCTCCTAATTACTGGGATGACAGGTGTGTGCTACCACATCCCACTGTATTTTTTATTTATGTGTGAGTGTTGTACTGGGAATTGAACTCGGAGGCATTCTACCCCTGAGTTACACCCCTAGCCCTATTTTTACATTTTATTTTGAAGCAAGGTTTCACTAAGTTGCAGAGGGCCTCACCAGGTTGCTGAGGCTGGCTGCAAACCTACAATCCTCCTGTCTCAGCCTCCCAAGTATTAGGATTACAAGCATGTACCACCATGCCCTGCTACTTTTTATTTTGAAACAGGGTTTCACTAAGTAGCAGAGGGCCTCACCAGGTTGCTGAGGCTGGCTGCTAACCTGTGATCCTCCTGTCTCAGTCTCTCAAGTATTGGGATTACAAGTGTGCACCACTACACCCCACTACTTTTTATTTTGAAACAGGGTCTCGTTAAATTTCTGAGGTTGGCCTCAAACCTGTGATCCTCCTGTCTCAGTCTCCCAAATCTACGATTACAGGTGTGTGCTACCATGCCCAGCTCTTCTAACAGCAAAACTATGACTCTCCTATCCTTGCTCCACTATTGTGTACTGTAGGAGAGAAAATAAGGGTTGAGGCTGAAGGAAGGTGAAAGTAAGAGTACAAAATGTGTGTGCACAGGGCAATTTAGTTCACAGGTTTCTTGACCAAAAGGAGCATATCTGGAATTGATGAAGAGATGAGGACCTATGAATCTAGCTATTACAACTAATGATTAGGGCTCAATTTGCTGGCAAAAGAACAACATATCAACATCCTTATACAGCAGTAAGCATATGTTCTTGATTCTGAGATGTATGTTTTTCTATATTTTAGTATTTCTGGAAGTTAGTGTATCTTAAAATCAAAATTAAAAGAAATTGTTCAGCTCTAAAGCAGAGTTCTAGAAGAGCCGATATTGCACATGTCTAACTTAGCCATAAATAAAAGGTGAAATCCCCTTGTTACCTCAATTATATTATTTTTCTTTGGGCTACCACATATGATCCTCAAACTATTTGGAAAGATTCCACTATAATGTAGCATTGTATACATTCAATAGTCGATGTGGTTAAAAGCATAAATAAATGCTAAGTTTAGGAAAGATCACAGAATTTTTGAAAGTACGATAGATTCATGAAGTATATGAAATGTATGCCAAATCCTTTGGTGGTGCCAGGAGTGATGACACATGCCTGTGCTCCTGTCTACTCAGGATGATATGGCAGGAGGACCACAAGTTCGAGGCCAGCCTAGGTAACTTAGCAAGACCCTGTCTCAAAATGAAAAATAAAAAGGGCAGGGAATGTAGTTCAGTGGTAGAGCACTTGCTTGCACAAGGCTCTGGCCTCAATCTCCAGTACTGCAAAAAGCAAAAACATATACAATGAATCACAAAAACAATAAAGAAGTTGAAGGTAATCAGCTAGGCTTATAAAAAGCAGTATATCATCATGATGTTATGCATTAACTACCCAAAGCCTAAAAGTAATTCAGAAGAATTCTAGATTGTGAATGTAAAGCTGAGACTCTTTTATTGTGACAGAGGAAAATGGTATACAAGTAAGTGGATAAATATATGCTATTGATGACTGATAAAAACTTGTCCATTTTCTTCTTCCTGAAAAATTATTAGCTGTCTTGCATTTAATGCTGTTTCATAACTGAGAAAATGGCAATTCAAGTTTCTCCCAGTAAAAAATTATATACTGAATTTCACCATTTAATAGATGTACTATAAGTTATCTGTCTACTACTGACAAACATTTAGGTTGTTACCTCCCCTCTTTTTTTCTTTGCTATTATAAATAATGTTGCAAACACTATTAATTATTTCAATTATACTGATACTATTTTAGTTCTGAGGATGGATGGTGAGTTAATGGATGTCCATTTTATTTTGCTTCACAGTTTAAATGTGCATAGCATATTCCTTAGAAATATCAAAATTAAGCTAGGTGTGGTGGTGTACATTTGTAATCCCAGTACTTGGGAGGCTGAAACAGGAGGATCACAGGTCTGAGCACAGCCTCAACTACTTAGTGAGGCCCTCTCCAACTTTGTGAGACCCTATTTCAAATAGCTAAAAATAGGGCTAGGGGTTTTCAGAGGTAAAATGCCCCTGGATTCAATCCTTGGTACTGCAAAAAAAAGTCAAAATTATCTGTCAGGTACAGTGGTGCACGCCTGTGATTCCAGTACTTGGGAGGATGAATCAGGAGGATTGCAGGTTTGAGGCCAGCCTCAGCAACTCAGCAAGACGCTCAGCAACTCAGAGACCCAGTTTCAAAAAAACAAAAAATACATAAAAAGTAAAAAGTGCTAGGGATGTAGCTCAGTGGTAGAGCACTCCTGGATTCAATCCTTAGTACAAAAAAAAAAAAAAAAAGTTAATAGAAGTGGGCTGCAAGAAAAACTCTTGTGCGTATATTGTTGAGGATTATTTAAAATACATTTCCAGAAGTAGAACTGCTGGATCAGTGAGAATGCATAAACTGGGCATTGTACAATCTCAGTACTTGGAAGGCTGAGACAGAAGGATCGAAGCAAGTGAGGCCAGCCTCAGCAACTTAGCAAGACCCTGTTTCAAAATAAAAAATAAAAAGGGCTAAGGTGTAGCACAGCAGCAGAACACCCCTGGGTTCAATCCCCAGCACCCCCCCCCCCCACACACACACACAAAGAGAATGCATGGAGTTAGGTATAAGTCATTGGTAGGGTGCTTGCGTAGCATACTCCAGGCCCTGGGTTCGATCCCCAGCACCGCACACATGCACACACACACACACACACAGACCCCAAATATACATATATATGAAAATGTGTATTAAAAATTCTGATACTTTTAGGGGGGAGGGGGTACTAGGGATTGAACCTAGGGGCATTCTACCTCTGAGCTATACCCCTATCCCTTTTTTTAAATTTTGAAACGGGGTCTTGCTAAGTTGCTGAGGCTGGCCTTGAATTTCTTATCCTCCTGTCTCAGCCTCCCAATTATAGGCGTGCAACACTGCACCTGACTTAAATTCTTATACCGAATGTCAGATTGCCTTCCACAGAGAGATGTACTAATCTATAATCCCTTGAACAAGGTATGAACAACATTGGCATTATCAAATCTCAATAATTTATATTACTATAAGAAGTCAAAATTCAAATTAGTAATAGGAAAAAAATTTTTAAAAGAATTCTTCAGCTGAGCGTGGTGGCACACTCTGGTAATTCCAGTACTTGGGAGGCTGAGACCAAAGGATCCGATTAGCGACTAGCCTTAGCTACTTAGTGAGGCCCTACGCAACTTAGTAAGACCCGGTTTCAAAATAAAGAATAAAAAATAGGGCTGAGTAGAATGCCCCTGGGTTCACTCCCCAGTACCACAAAAAAAAAAAAAAAAAAAAAAGGGGGCTGAGGAGGTAGAATGCCCCTGGGTTCCATGCCTGTAATTCCATCTACTCAGGAAGCCGAGGCAGGAGGATCACAAGTTTGAGGCCAGCCAGAGGGACATAGTGAGACTCCATCTGAAATACAGAAAAAGAACTCTTCAAAGCAAAATAGCTTACCTCTTTTACCCTCAGTACAACAGTGCCAGATGAGTCTTCCTAACAAACAGTTCTAATCATGTTGTCACTTCCCTAGTCCACAATATTATTAAGGACTCCTTTAACTTACTGGTTAAATTAAGAACTCAGTAAGATCCCCAGCTCTGCCACTTACTAGCCATGTGACCTTGGGCAAGCTGCTTAGCTGTTGTGCCTCAGTTTCTTCATCTTCAAATGTGGACAAAATTAGGTCTTATCTCACAAGGTTGTAGTGAGCATTACATAAGTTTACTCAACATATGTTAGTCATCTTATCTCTGACCCAAACTTTCCGTTATCTCCATACTGGTACCTTAAACTCTAACCAAAACAAATTACTGGCTCTCAGATAACATATCTTGTGCTTTTCTACTTACATTTTCCTACTTATCCTGTTTATTCTTATTTGGAGAGCCCTAGCCATATTCCTTCTTGACAAAATTATATTCAACCTTCAAGGCCTCATTCACAGGCCTCCTCTAATAGAAACTCTCATTAAACTCCCAGCTGTTGCCCTCCTCCAAACACCAAATACATTTCCAACAATTCAAATAAAACTTACACATCTGTCCTATTCGTGGTTGTCTTATTTTTTCTACTGGGTCACAGATTCAGAGGGCATAATGTGTCTTAGAGATAAACATTTTTTAACAGACAAGGAAATGACCTGCATAAGGTCCTGTAGTCAGCTAGAGATAAGGCTAGGAACTGGACTCTACGCATCCTAACCCAGCCTGAGGCTCCTCTCATCACACCTACATCAGCTTCCTAAAGGCAGAGCACAATTCACTTATGCTTTTTTTTCTCCAGTACTGAGGATTGAACCCAGAAGCATTCTACCTCTGAGCTACACTCCCAGCCCTATTTTATTATCTTTCTTTATTTTGAATCAGGTTCTAAGTTGCTGAGGGCCTCACTAAGTTGCTAAGGCTGGCTTTGAACCTCTGATCCTCCTGTCTCAGACTCCTAAGTACTGGGATTACAGGTGTGCATCACCATGCCTTGCTCACTTATGCTTTGAAGAGGCACATAATTATATTACTTAAAATGAACAGACAAAATTCCAATTTTTAAAAAATTTAAGACTTTTTTCCAGAATACAAATATTTTTAATAAACCCAAACCCATATTATTTTTTGTCCAACTTGGGTGGGGGAAGAACAGGTGCCAATTATATAATAAGACTTAAAAGTGTTTCCTTGGGTTGAATTAAGTTTATAAAAAAGATGACCCATCTCAATGCTTTGAGCAGTAAGTTAAGAAAACAGCAATATAATCTGTAGTGTTTCTTAGCAACATAGTTTAAGATGTTTAGATAGCAATATTCACAAATTCTCTGCACAATGTCATTTTCTTTCATTTACTTTAAGAATCAGCTGATTGAGCTGGCCTTGGTGGCACATGCCTGTAATCCCAGAACTTGGAAGGCTAAGACAGGAGGATAGCAAGTTGGAGGACAGCCAAGAAAGTAGTGAGACTCTCATCAACCTCACTAGGTTTTGTTTTGTTTTGTTTTGTTTTATGGTACTGGGGATTGAACTCAGGGGCATTCTACCTCCGAGCTATACCCCCAGCCCTATTTTTTATTCTTTATTTTGAAACAAGGTCTCACTAAGTTGCGGAGTGCCTCACTGGGTAGCTGAGGCTGGCTGTGAACCCGGATCCTCCTGTCTCAGCTTCCCAAATGCTGGGATTACAAGCATGCGCCACCACACCCGGCTGTTTTTATATTTTAAAATAAAAATAAAAAATAGGGCTGGGGCTGTAGCTCAAGAGGTAGTATGCCTCTGGGTTCAATCCCTAGTACCCCCCCCCCCAAATTAGCTCATCAAAAGTGAAAACAATCACTGTATTTTTATTTTCATGCTGAAAATGATCATTTCTCCTTGATAATGTTTTTCTATGACTAAAGAAGAGTGATGGTGTAAAGTCACCTACTAATAAAAACATCACATCTAAAATCACTAAATAACCAGAGTAGAGACTGTTCTGAGGCTGTATGTACAAAGAACTGATATTAAAAGCAAAAACAAATATAAAAACTCAGCCTACAGAATGAATGGCAAATATCACACTAAAAAATGTAGTGGCTGGACGTCCAGTGGTGGTGCTGGCCTGTAATCCCTGTAACTCGGGAGGCTGAGACAGGAGGATCACAATCAGCCTCAGTGATTTAGAGACCTCAGCAACTTACAAAGACCTTGTTTCAAAATAAAAAGTAAAAAGGATTGGAAGTATAGCTCAGAGGTAGAATGCCCCTGGATTCAATCCCTAGTGCGACAAAAAGAAAAGAAAAAGATAGTGGAAGTATTTTTTAATTATTTTTGAGATGGGCAAGGCACATTCAATCAATAGGCACAAAAAGAACGTGCCTTGGCCAGCCTGTGCCACAATCTAGTTTCCTGCAGTAGCAGCCTATCAGAACATTATGCTACTTCTGCAAAAATCAAACTCCCTAACTGCAAGGAATCAACTAGCCCATTTTACCTGCTGAATTACTTCAGGTAAAAGAAAAACTTGGTTAAGACAATCACAAATGTAGCATCTTAGCAGAGAACATTCATTCCAACCATAATGTCTATCTTTTCTTTCTCATGAGGAAAAATTGATAAAAATGTTTAACCTTCAATAAATAATTCATAAAAGTCTGGCAAGCTTCATGATCCCAGACGTTCAAATCCATTTCCAAAACTGGAGTGATAACATTATTTGTGTGTGAGAGACTATACGTATTGTTCACCAGGCTTATGAAAAACTTCTACACGATGATATATATTTCTCAAGTCATATTTACATGAGTCGGCAAACACTAACTTTGTTCCCTTAATGAATGACTTTCAATTGGAGAAGTCGGAGAACGGTGTTAAATCAAGTCTCCTGAGAATAATTCTTTGTCCTACAAGTTCTATTTCAAGGTATAATAAACAATGTTCCCTTAATAGTCTTTCCTTCATTTTCTGTATTTATAAACACTCCAACTCCAACACCTCTAACTCACTCACCACTACCAACTATGAACAGTGAGCTAACATTAGAGGGGACAGGAGAGTGTCCCAGGATTTCTTCAAGTTATTTATACCCAAGATCGGGGCCCTCTGCGATCCAAGGAGCTCTTTTGATGCAACTTTCTTGCAAAACCACCTTTCACTTTCCTCCCCTAATAGACGCACTGGGGGGTGGGGTGGAGTGGACCATAGACTTTCGTCGCGAGGCCTCCAGCAAAGAAGGCTCTTTGCAGATCAACCTGCACCTCGGAGGCCGAAAAGCCTGAGGCTGTTCCTGCAGCCCCGGGTGCGGCCAACCCTCGCTTCCCCAGGGCAGGGCTCAAGTCCGAGCAACCAGCCAAGTCAGGCCCGGACCCAGCCGGCTCAGCCCGCCCGCAGCAGCCCCTGGACCCCCGCCAGCGGGCATGGGCGTGGGCCCCGGCGGCCACCGCCCCGGCAACTCGGAACCTGGAGGAGACTGAGCCCCACCCGCTCGGCCAGCCCCGGACCTACCTGCAGGGGAGAGCGGGGCTCCTGGACAGCGGCCACGGGCCCGAGGCCGACGCCGAGGCGGCCGGAGCCCGTCCCGGGGGCCCCTAGTCTCCCAGGTGGTGCAGGGCGGGGAGAGAGGCCGGGGGGCTGCCGCAGGCCAGCGCGGCCCGTCGCGGGGGTCGCGAGGACCTGGCTCTCCCCTTAGCACCAGGCCACCGCCACCGCCGCCATTTTGCCTTCCACTCCGCGTCGCCTCGGCCGCACTCGGCTGCAGATTTCCCGGATGTGGGCATTTCCCGGCGGCGCTTGCGCGGGGGCCGAGGACAGGGGGCTTCTGGCCGGGAGCGAGCGCGCCGCCGGTGCCGCCGCCCGAGCGCGGGTGCGCGTGGCTCCTGCGGGCGGTGGACCGGGGCTCGCGCGCGTGGGAGGCCCGAGCGCTGGCCCCCGCCCAGGCCCACGCGGCGGACTCTCCCAAAGAGTTCTTTCTCCGGCCGGGGAGCCGGACCGTACCTCGAGGAGGAAATTCTCAGGCGGAAACAGCAACGAGTCCGGCTCTGCAACCTCGCGTGGACGTCAGGATTTGAGTTTTGTAGGGCTTAAGTAAAATCCGGTTGTTGCTTAGTACTTTCTCCTGGAGTAAGTCTTTGGGCCTCCGGCATATGCATTTTCTTTTGCAGGGTAGTGTTGCGACACTGGGATTATTGAACCCGGGGGCCTTCTACCTCGGGGCTACACACTTACAGACCTGTTTTTGTTTTGAACAAGGTCTTGCTAAATTGCTGAGGCTGTCCTCGAACCTGTGATACTCCTGTTTTAGCATTCCAAGTACTGGGATTATAGGTGTGCGCCCCTGTCCCCTGGTGAGCAGATGTGTTTTCTGAGCCAGCCAGATAACCAGGACCTGTTATTAGGAGAGTTAGCATCTGTCAACTGAATCCCTAGACTAGATCTTTATTCTCGTAATCGAAATAACTGCGACAGTGTGAGAAAAGGGTTTATTTCTTAAATTGAATTGGGAGTTTGGGATGGAATCATTGGGTTTGTGATATTTAAACATATCGTCCAAAAAAGAAAAAAAGATATGGTCAGCCCTTTGAGCGCCTTTGCAATTTTGCTTCTAGAAAATACAATTAATATGTTCACATATTTCCTTTTGACATTTTTCTACTAGAGATTTTAAAACTTCCTTAAAAATTAAATACCACTTTTCATGGTGTTAAATTAATTCCTGGCTGCTATCTCCAAAAGTTTAAATATGAAAACTTGTTTAAAGATTACATGTCCCTGTCAGGCTTGGTGGCCTGTAGTCCCAGGACCTGGGAAACTGAGACAGGAGGATTGCATACTCCTGGCCAGCCTCAGCAACTTAGTGAGACCCTGTTAACAAACAACAACAACAAAAATTACATATCAACACCCTATATTACCTTGTGACTACTGGACTGGGGTCTTCCTCACACCTCCCTCTGCCCACCCCTCAGAAAAGTCCCCTACAAATCAGAGCCCTGCACTCCGTAAAGCACTTCTCTCACTTTTGAGGTGGCACATACTCTCTTTGAATGTGTATTTCCTGCTTTCTTAAATAAATCTGTTTCTGAAGAAAAAAAAAAAAATAAAGATTACATGTCAAGCCTGTAATCTCAGCTACTTAGAAAGCTGTGACAGGAGGATCTTAAGTTCAAGGCCAATTTAGACCTGGTCTTAAAAGAAATAAAAAAGACTCTGACTGTAGTTCAGAGTTAGAGCACTTCCATGTTCAATCCCCAGTACCTCAAAAAAGGAAAAGATTACATTTTAGCTGAGGGTGCTGCTCAGTGGTAGAGTAACTTCTTTAGCTTTCAATAGGTCCTAAATTCAACCACTGGCACACACACAAAAAATATATTTCAAAAATATTTTTGAAAGTATATTTCCCATAGCTGGGCATGGTGGTACATACTTATAATCCCAGTACTTGGGAAGCTGAGACTGGAGGATCACAGGTTTAGAGCCAGCCTTAGCAACTTAGTGAGACCCTGTTGCAAAATAAAATAGAGCTGGGGACGCAGCTCAGAAGTAGAATGCCCTTGAGTTCAATCCCCAGTACAAAAAAAAAACCCAAAACAAAAAACAGGCTGAGCAACTTAATTCTCTCAGCAACTCAGACCCTGTTTCAAGACAGAAAATTAAAATCTGGTTGGGGGTGTAGTTGGAGGTAGACTACCTCTGCTCTCAGTCCCTAGTATCCCCCCCACACACACACAATTTAAATTATTTCCTACAAGTAAGCACATATGGGATACAAAGATATGGCCCCAAGTGGGTCACTAAGAAGCCCTACTGGGTTTTACTTTCTTCAACTAGAGGACTAAACCTATAGGGTCCCTTTTAGATGTGAATAATAGATATGAATCTAATATAGTCACCAGCCTGTTTGCCCTGACCATGTTACTAGAAGAGCATCCTTACCTCCAGAGTCTTGTCACCTGTCACCAACCCATAGAACTTCCTCATGTAAGCTCCTCAATGTACTTTAAACCTAAAGGAAAGTACCTCCATAAACCACTGTCTTAGGGGGAAAATAAAAAGGGCTGGGGTTATAGCTCAGCATGCCCTTGGGTCCAATTCCCAGTACCTCCCCACCCCCCCTCAAAAAAAAAACCCATGTTCTGTTCTTTTG
>PVLC010033029.1:0-17394 GCA_004027655.1 Graphiurus murinus | reverse complement strand
TTAGAGGCATACGTATCTGAACTTTTTTTTCCCCCTCTTGATCTCAAACAGAAAATACACAAGTGATGCACATGCTTTGACATGCAGGGTGATGTGAGGCTCCTACAGGTACAAACAACAATGCAAGATTTTGTTGCTTTCAAAATGCAGGTCTTCTCATTTCATTCTCTTCCACAGTCAAGTCTAAAGTGATTGTTTTGTTTTTTTTTTACAGCCAATAACTACAATGTTCAAAAACAGCATCCTGCAAAAGTGAAAGTTGTGTTCTGCTTTTAGTATCTCTCATAGAGTTATAAAATAACTTGGAAATATGCAAGTAATTTAATTCAAAATATGAACATACAATCCAAATATACTCTGCATCACAAGCAAATGCAGAATTAAATAATTCACTATTTTGCAATATCAAAATAAGTTCCTGAAATAAAAAAGGAACTCAATCTAGTAAACAGTCAAGTTGTAGTGTTAGAAATATGGATCTAGCCCAGCAAGTAGAGCTATAAATGTGTACCAGCAGAGGGAAATATCACCCTTGTATCTATTCATTCACTCATTCAGCAAACACGTATTGACTGCAGGTATAGGCCAGGATCTGTGCTTAGGTTTGAGAGACACAAATGTGAATAAGACATCTTTTTGTCCTTAAGAAACCCTCATAGATAAGTGCAGGATGACAAATCTATTTGAAAATGATATTACTTTACAAATTAAATTGAAAGGCAAAAGGAGATGTATGCACAGCTCTGGCAACTTCAAGACAATGACAACAAAAGGTTGTAAATATTTCCAGCTATAACAAGCAGAAATATTGAGTCCTTCATTACAAATTATGATAGTGGTGAGTTCTATTGCCATAGACTAGTTTGTGCCTTTCCATATAGGACATAGTTATGGGGCAGGTCTTTCAACTAAAGGAGGTGGCAAACCTGACTGAGATCATTTTGTGTCCAGGCATATACACCTCCCTCAGCACAACAAAGATAATTGAAAAGAAAAAAAAATCAGATCGTTCAAAAAGGATACAAAGGAACCTAACCAAGAGTTAACTGATTGCACTTAAAGTTTATTTTGTTAAATATTTTCTAACATGCTTTGTTACTTTAAACAGCATAAAATAAATTCCTATGGCAGATATGAGGCTTAGCTTTTAAAACTTGACAAGTTTGGAAATGTATTCACTTGGTGAATGGTGTGAAACATGATCATAGAGTAATAACATAAAACTTTCTAGTTCTAGAATATATGCTGTAACATCTATGGTCCTAGACTTCTTTGTGGGTAGAGCAAGATGACTTCCTTAAACACTTTTTTTGGTCCACACCAAGCACACTATTGGTCATTCATAAATTATTTTCCTTATTTCAACTCCTTATTTGAGAGATGGATAATTAAAAAGATAAATTGAAATTATAATTAGTTATTATATATGTTAGTTTTAAGATGGTAGCCCCAATAATTTTCCAGGTTGCACCAATATCACATTTCAGTATAATTCCTAGCTGTGCAAATTCTTATTTTTAATGAACAGCAATTTAACTCTCAATCCAGTTTTTTTTTTAAGAAGAAGCAAATCTATTCTTGTTTTAAACTTCCCATTTCATGAAAAAATATTCCAAGAAAAGTATAAAAATCTGTTTACAGCTTTCAAGGATATGGTTTCTTGTTTTACTAAGCTCTTTCAAAAGTTGCATTATAATAATGCCACCATTGTTACATGAGGCAAGGAAGGCTTGCTGTTGCTAAACCAGATAATATTAAATGGTGGAATAACAGGATAATCCTTAGCATCCTTCCTTTAAAATTTGTACATTATTAGTTAGGCATGTTGGCATATGCCTGTAATCCCAGTACTTTGGGAGGATCACAGGTTCAAAGACAGCCTCAACAACTTATCAAGGCCCTCTGTAACTTGGTGAGACCCTTTTTGTGTGTGTGTGTGTGTGTGTGGTACTGGGGATTGAACTCAGGGGCATTCTACCTCCGAGCTATACCCCCAGCCCTATTTTTTATTCTTTATTTTGAAACAGGGTCTCACTAAGTTGTGGAGTGCCTCACTAGGTAGCTGAGGCTGGCTGCCAACCTGGATCCTCCGGTCTCAGCCTCCCAAATGCTGGGATTACAAGCATGCGCCACCACGCCCACTTTCTTCGAAAGTTAAAAAAAAAGGAGTTGGGGGTGTAGCTCAGAGGTAGAATGCCTCTGGGTTCAATCACTAGTACCATATACATACATGAAAATTATTATTTCAACATCAGTGTTATTCAACCTATTAACATTCCAACTAGGAAATATATGGACATCACTTCATTTTCTGTTCCCTTTCCCTGGGGACAGACTCTCTTTCCTTAGATACTCCTGTGTCAGGCTTCTTCCTTTTACCTGATCTCAGCTCCAGTGTCATATCATGTAGAACTACTTCTACCACCTCTATAAAACTGGACCCATGCTCCTCACTCAACCTCCATCCTCTCTTCTTAATTATCTTGATAATTTTTTTCCTAAAAACATCCTTTACTGCCCAAGTCCCCTGCTGGTCTATTTACGTGGTATTTTCTATCTCTCCCTACTATACTACATGTTCATGAGAGCAGGCATCTTAGTGTCAAAGGAACCAGGGATCATTTGATCTTGGGACATAGAAAGAAATATTGGCACTCACAAAGAAATATTTGTGCAAGGAATCAATTAGCAGATCACATCATATATAGAGAATATACCATGACCTCTCTGCCTCTGAGATCCCCTCAGAAACACAGATGAGAAAGTTAGAGGAGATAATTTGAGGAATAGATTATCTATATACTTTTCTTAGTTGTCATTGTCTAATATTTCTTCAAAATAACAAAATTTGAAGCAAGCATACTTCAATATATATGGACTACATTACAATATCACTCAAATAGCAATATAGATTGAATTGCCTTTTATTATTATGGCTTCAATCTGTTAGTCAGATTTTAAAGAAACAATCATGTAAATTTTATTTTACATTGGCTATGGAATCATCGCAAACAATTCTTTTTCTTATCTCCTTAAGTCCTCTAAATAATAAATTCTTTTTTTAATATGGAGCAAAGGAAAGTTTTGTCTCACTGAAAAATTGGTCTAGTCCTTCTTAAAAGGCAACATATAATTTAATCACATTTCTTTCCTTAGCCACTAAATACAATAGTGACAAATTTCATGATAAACTATAACAACTATATTAAATTTTGTGGTTAAAGTATTTGTTTCCTCCTTCATAATTGTTTAGATTATTTAAAATTAATTACACTATAGTTTTATTTCCAGGATATCTTCAGTTCTTATTGGAAAGTTTGTAAGGAATACTGAATTTAAATTGTATTACCAAATCTTAAATTTAATCCTCAATACTAAATTGGATACCAGACACCACTGAGATTATGGGGAGATAACTCAAGGAATGTTTAAGATACCTAAGTTTCTTTGGTCTCAAAGATACATGGAACAATGAAATGGAGATTAAAGGGGTTAAAATAAAGGGATTTAAAATAAATTTTGAAAGTAGAGTAATAAAGGATGATTTTATTTTAGTAAACATGATTTCAAGGTTTTATATATCATGATTTCATATATCAAGCAATGTAATAAAGAAATGTAAAGAAAAAAGTCTATATACGATTTATTTTCCATTCAAATACCACTAATTAAAGGCAGAATTCTCACAAATTCCCCCATTTTCCCTCAGTCTCAGGCTTCTTATCCACTGGAAGAAAAATGCTATATATTCCTGTGGGGTCATAGTGGAGACTGGATGAAATAATACAAGTACCCTCAAACAATTTAAAATAAACTTTTAATTTTATATAGTTTTAAATTTACAGAAAATCTCAAAGATAGTACAGAGTCCCCATATACACCATAATTATTTCCTTATTATTAACATCTTACATCAGTATGGTATATTTATTATTACTGATAAACCAATACTGATACATTATTATTAACTAAAGTGCATATGTTTTTAATGGTGTCTCAATTTTCTCCTAACTTCCTGTGCCTGTACCAGGACACCCTCCAGGATGCCTGTCATACTTAGTTGTTAGGCTCCTCTTGGCTGTTTCTCAGACTTTCTTTTTGTATTTGAGGATATTACCAGTGTGAGTATAGGTCATGTATTTTCAAAAATGTTCCTCAAGTGAGATTCACATGATGTTCTCATAACAGACTGGGGTTATGTGTTTTGGGGAGGAACACTACAGAAATGGACTGCCAGTCTCATCCCATTATATGGACACCATCAGCAAGACCTCATATGAAATTTAACTTTGATCGTCCAGCTGAGCCAGTGTCTGTCAAGTTTCTCTTCTATAAATTTATTTTTTTTCTCTTTCCATGTAGTACTCTGGGAAAAAGACATTATGCAAACCCCCATATAAGGAGTGTGGTGTTATGTTCCCCCTCCTTGATAGGGGAGTATCTATAAAAATCACTGAAGGACATCTTGTGTCCTTTGAATTTTATGTGATTTTGCTACTATAAACATTTGTATGCAGGTTGTGATGCAGAAATAAGTTTTCAAATCTGTTGAATAAATAGCTAGGAGTTCCACTGCTGGATCATATAAAACTATCTTTTGCTTTGCATAAAGCTGCCAAACTATTCCAAAGTGGTTGTACTATTTTGCATTCCCATTAACAACAAATGGGAGTCTCTATTGATCGGTATCCTCTACAACAGTAGGTACATACTGTCAGTGTTTTGGATTTTCACCATTCTAATAAGTATATAGTAGTATCTCATAATTGTTTTGTTTTTAATTCTCTAAAGACAAATGTTATGAAGCATCTTTTCATATGCCTATTCTCCATCTGTATATTTTCTGTGAATAAGGTTCTCTTCAGATCTTTCGACCATTTTAATTATTTTTATTGTTGAGTTTTAACAAGTTTTTCTTCAGGTCCGGCATGGTGCCACAGGTCCATAGTCCCAGCACTTCGAAAGCTCAGGAGGGACAACCACTTATGCCCAGGAGTTCAAGACTAGCCTGGGCAATATACTGAGTCCTTATCTCAAAATAAAACAAACAAAACACCTCTACATTTTTGCACACAAGTACTTTATCAGCGATATAGTCAGAAATATTTTCTCCCAGTTCATAGTTTTTTTTCTTTTTCATTCTCTTATGCTTTTACTGAGCTTTTAGTTGTATCAAAATCCAAGCTACTAATTTTCTCTTTTGTGGATTTTGCTTTTAGTTTTGTATCTAAAATTTCATCAACAAACCCAAGGTCACCCAGATTTTCTCTTTTTTTTTTCCTAGAAGTTTTGTAGTTTTATATTTTACATCTATGCCCATAATTCATTTTGAAACATTTCTGTGAGAAGCATAAGGTCACTGTCTAGGTCCAGATGGATGTTCAACTGTTCCGGCATCATTTGTTCAAAACTTTTTTTCCCTTTTCCCATTGGGTTGTCTTTGCTCTTTTGTCAAAGATTGGCTGCCTATCTCTGTCAGGTGTATTCCTGAGATTTGTATTTTGCTCCACTGCTTTATGTGTTTATTTTTAAACCAAAACCACGATATTTTGAATATTGAAGCATACTAGTAAATCTTAAAATCAGATCATGTGAGTCCTCCAATTTTACTCTTCTTCAGTATTTTGTTGGCTATTCTATGCCTTTGCCTTTTCATGTAAAGTTTTGAACCAATTTGTCAATATCTACAAAAGAGCTTACAGGGATTTTAATTGGTATTATATTGAAAGGTAGATCTAGTTAAGAAGTGACATTTTAACAATATTGAATCTTCTAATCCATGTACATACTCTACTTTCCACTCATTTAGATTCTCTTTATTTTCTTTCATTGGTGTTTTGTAGTTTTTCACATGTAAGCCCTGCATGTTTTATTAGTGTTATACTTAAGTATTTCATTATTTTTATGCTACTGTAAATTATATTTTTTAAAATATAATTCCAACATTTCTGTTCTTGCATTCAAGAATGAAGCAAGTTTTTGTATATTAGTTTTCTATTCTTAGACTATGTATGTACATATGTATGTATGTATGTATGTATGTATGTATGTATATTGCATGTGTTCTGGGGACAGGGTACTGGGGATTGAGTTCAGGGGTGTTCTACCTCCTAGCTATACCCCCAGCCCTTTTTAATTTTTATTTTGAAACAGAGTCTCACTATGTTGTTGAGAATTTTGCCAGTTTGCTGAGGCTGTCCTAGAACTTATGATTCTTCTGTCTCAGCCTCCCAAGTACTGGGATTACAAGCACACCTGGCTTCTTAGACCTTTTTAAAATTTCTTATTTAGTTCTCAGAGTTTTTGCACCTGTTGTTGATTCTTTAGGATTTTTCAATTACATGATCATGTCATCTATGAATCCAGACATTTTTATTTTTCCTTTCTAATATGAATATTATTTCTTTTTCTTATTTTATTACACTAGATAAAATAGAATGTTTTTTATTGTGATCAATACATATAAATATGTCAACCTTTCCCTGTCAAGATGAGACCTTTTCTCTCAGAATGGGCCCACTGATAGAAGTTATGTGTAATTTTTCTTTTAAAAAAAACACTCTTTCAGATTTTTAGTGCTATTTCCTTTAAGTATTCCCTAAATGAACATATTTGCAAAGCAATCTGGAGGCAGAGCTCGCCTAAAATTTTTGGAAATCTTCTTGCCTTTCCTTTCAGTTACTCTGCCTACACTTAATTTTTTAGCTACTTAGCTAGGCTGGCAAACCAGTTAAGTGGATTAAGAGGCAACTGATTGTACTAAATTAGACTCTTAGTTTTTGACCAATAAATAAATGAAGTGACATCAGCAGCTATGGGACTCATTCATTTAATAACCAAGCTATCACGTGAAACAAAGTGATGTAAAATGGTATTCTTTATTATTTTGTATAAGTGTGACATTCTACTCAATCTGAAGCAGTATGAGTTTCATAGAACGGACTCAATGTGGGTTTACATCTACCATAATACAAAGCTATTTGGGAAAGGCAATTAGCAGTCCACAAGACTTATGCTGAGCACTTTACAGAGACTGTATTAATTAAAGCCAAGTATAAAGTTCTATGGGAGCAAGAGATATGCCTTATACTTTCTATTCCTCACTGTGATGGCTTTGTAATGGGTAAATTTGGCTAGGCTGAACTAAATTTCTCAGACTTTCTTTTTTGCATGTTAGAATAGCAGTGCCATAATATTTTTGTGATTTTCGGAAGGCAGAAGAAGGAAACCTCCATGTATGATTGGCTCATCTATATTTTTGGATTTTTAAAATGTTTTCCACCTATAATTGGTTAATTTCACAGATGAAAAACCTACATATATGTAGAACTAAGCATTTATGTAAGTGTACTGGTGCATGCACATCTATACTTATCTATGATTTCCTACTGGTTTTGCTTGTCTGGCTGATCCCTGACTAACATGCACAGCAATGAACTCTCTCCCAGAGCCATGTGAGTGACAGTAATTGTGACCCAAGGACACAATTATGTGGCTTTCAGCAGCTGTCTGAATGAGAAGAAGAGAGACACAAAGATGAGCCAGAGACAAACCTGTTAAGACTCTCAAGTTTTGGGGAAATTTCTATCACTTTCTAAATCCACAAATTTGTAAAATAGACCCAAATTCCTTTAAAACAAAGGAGTCCAGAAAAATAAAAAACCATCACTTGGTAAGGCTCAACCTCTTTTGAAAAATGCTGGTCACTCATTTTAAATATTATTTCCTGAGCTCTCTTTGTAATAGTATTAAATAGTATTACCAAGGAACTATCCAGGGTCCTACGAGGCCTCTGCTTGAATTCTCTTCTGGTCCTGAGGGTCATATTCCTTGATCCTTGTAAATTAATATGAAACACAGACCTTTAGGTCTGAGCATAACTTTAAGGTAGATATAATATCTTCTCATTTGTAGGGAAGGAAATTGAGGTTTTGTGATATCGTGACTTTCTTAGCGTCACACAGCTAAATCAACAGGAAGATCCAAGACTGAAATTCAACTGACTCTCCCAACCCAGAGTTCTTTGCACAATACTTTTTGTGCCTGTCTTGCATCTCCACCTGATTGAGCCCTGTGAGCCCCTGAGATAAGCCTTTGGGTTGATACAAGCTCTGCCTCACTGTCATATGTCCGGAGTTTGTCAGGTCATATACTTACAGACGCAAATTTCCAGCTCTGGAAACGCAAAGGCTCATAGAGACCATGACGTTTTAGACCTACTCCCCTCCCTGATTTGCCAAGTCTGGAGAACTCTGAAGGCATCTAATGTGTCAGCACCAGTTGTTTCTCAACAACATCACTTAATGATTCCTAGTCATTCATTCTTAGACTCCGATTCTGAGGAAACAAGAAATTGGTTTAGCCTCTACATCACAATATGCCTATGTCCTGAAAGTGTTTTCCCTAAACTTACCATTACCACCTCAGGTCCATGACATTTGTAATCATCCACCTCATATTATAAAGCAACTTATGGTCATGTGTGCTGGGCTGGGGAAAAGATTGTATTTGTACCCTTCTTGCAACTCCTTTTGAATCCCATGAGTGAGACCAGTGCATGCTTTTTAAGAACTTGTTTTTCCTTTTTTCCTCCTTTTTACCTACATGTCCCTTTCACAATGATTCACAATTACATGATGGTGGGTGCTTTTATTAAGGTGACACAATCCACAAAATATTTAGTATTTCACCCGTATCAGGACAATGTGTGGCTTCAAATAACTAAACCTTACCAAAATGACTTAAATGGTCATCAATTTAAGAAACAAGAAGTCTTGCAGTAGGCAGGATTGAGCTGGTATGGAGGTTTGACAATATGATAAGAAATTCAGGCTTTGTCTATCATTTCTCTCTGCCTTTGTAAGATGTAGCTCTCTCTCCATGATTGCTGTCTCACATTCACAGCATGGCTGCTGCAGCCCCGGGGCACAAGGCCAGACTACAGGTGGGAAAGTGGACAGGGGATAAAATGCCATAGGATAAGAGACATATCAGCCAAATTTGTTCTTATTTTATTTTTATACTTTTATTGGTGCAACGTAATTATACATCATGGTGAAATTCAAAGTGATACACACATATGTGCACATATCACTTGGTGTATCTTGCAGAAGGTTTCTTGGGAGTAGCACTTAATAAACTTGTACTTGTATGTCATTGACCATATCTGTGTCTCATAAGCCTCCCTGAACAGGAATTTTGGAAAGAACTAAGAGGTTATGGATGGAGATTGAGAAAACCAGCCAACAGAATCTGCCACATATTCCTATGCTGATATTCTTCTATAAAGTGTTTAAATTAATAATCATTCTAAATAAGGCTTCAAATTCAAACCTTATTTCTGGAGCTCTTTTTCCAAATCAAAAAGTTAAAGCTCATTAAATTTGTTCAGTCCCAAAGAACTGGGAAATTAACAATCTTGATTCTACATTCGACAAATACCCATTTATCTCCAGTGACACAGCAATAAGATAAATTGGCTCCCCAACTACTAATGAGCAACAGCATGCCCATCCGTAAATCATTCTCCTTTGTTCCTGCTGCATGTTCCACCTGAGTCTGTCCCCATCCTCAATGGCTGCTCAAGTTTTAAGATTGCTCAGTCTGACCTTTTAAAATAAAAAGGAATGTGTGTTAGAAACATGCTCACTAATGGTGAAATCCTGAAAGTTACATATGGAGTCCAAGGAACCATGCCTAATCCTCTGGAGGAAGGTCTCTGTTTTGGAGGGAGAATGTTGTCAGGATTCTTAGATACAAACCACAATGTATTTAGAGCCAGCCTCTCTCCATCCTTCCCTCCCTTCATTTGTACTGGGTAAGGAACCCAGGAGTGTTCTACCCTTGAACTACATCCCCAACCCTTTACTTTTTATTCTGAAACAAGGTCTCACTAAGTTGCCGAGGGTCTCACTAAATTGCTGAGGCTGGCCTCAAACCTGTTATCCTCCTGTCTCAGCCTCCCAAGTACTGGGATTATAGGCATGTGCCACTGCTCCTGGCAGAGGAATACTTTCTAATACTAAGGAGAAACCAGGTTCCTTTAGGCTAGTGCTTCTCAGAGTGTCATTACTAAAACTTGCATCAGGAGTCCTTTACATCCTGCTTAAAATTCAGATTCCTGGTCCCCACCTTAAACTCATGAAAAAAGCCAAGAACCTTGACTTCAAGCAATTCTCCTGGTCCATTGTATACTAAAACTTGAAAACTACTTCCTTAGATTAATATATCAGCTTTATGGACCAGGTGAACAGCATGGCAGAGCTTCCAGGCAGACCAGATATGAACCTTCTTTCTGAAGCCAAATGCTGTGAAAGAACAATCATTTCATTTTTTCATAGGACTGGAGGCTCAGGGCAGTCTTGAGCTCCATTAGCCAAGCAAGAATCCAAGACAAGAGCAGCCACATGACTAAAGCCAAACTCCACACATGCAAGCCTCTGCCGGACTAACATCTCTACCAGGAAAATGTCTATCTTAAATGGATTTTCACAAGGGAGGAGCTAGCTACCTGAAGCTTAGCATCCATAAAGGTCCAAACTTTTGCCCACACCTATTTCCACCATCTGGCCCAAACTCCATCACCCTAGGAGCACACCCAGCATCCCCCAGGCTTCCCTACCTGGGCTCTGCTTTTCCTCAACTAATTATTTCACCACATATTCTCTAAAATGTTCTCTGGCTGCCATTGCTAAAGCTCTCTGTCAAATGTTTTCTCTTATTTGTGTTGCCTGATTTCACCAATCACCTTTGGCTGTCGACTGCTCTAGCAATAAAGAGGACTTGACACCCAGTTCCCTGTCCAGGTCCCCACTAATCAGGGCCACATTTCCAGTTACATTTCTGCATCAGAGCTTTTCCGTGTTATCTCGCTGCATTTCCCTATGGTGTGAAGTTTCTTTGATTTACTAATACATCTGCTGTGCCTCCTGTTGGTTTTAAGCAAGAAGCTGAAGCATGCTCTGTGGCACAGAAATGAGTGCTATTCTGAGAGTATGCTGGAAATCTAAAGGGGGTTTCCTGTGCCATTTGAAGCTGAGAAAGGAGGATCCTGTCTTGGGCTTTAGTACCAAAGTACATATTCTTCCACCCCCAAAGTTCACTAAAATAAAGCTGGGAAAGTGATCTTCCGGCCCCTTGCAGATAGAAGAATATTCAACTTTCAAAGATTCTGATTGAAATGTATTTAAAGCAAAATACCTTTCATGTTATACATTCAAATGTATGTTTTATAGCAAGATAAAAAGGAATTTTGGCAGATTCAACAAAGGAGAAACCTAAAAGTTCTGAGATTTAGAAAATGAAAAGGTAGGTAGGAAGTTAACCCTGAAAAGTACGAGGTTGAGAGAGGATGCTAAAGATGGTCGAGGTTCTGAGAGGACGTCAGGAGAGTAATGCTACAAAAGTGTCGTCACAGTTCAGAGTAGACAGTGACAAAGGCAGGAACTCTGGATTATTAGGCTGGCTAAAATCCAGAGTGGCATAAGGGTCAGGAGCAAGTATGACTTACAGAATTTCGGTCCCACATTAGAGAATTATAGGATAGTAACTACAGAAGCAGAACCAGGAAGCAGCAAGAGCAGCATGGGTCCTTAGAGAACAAGCTTTGCAGGATGTCTGTTTGAAGCCATATTAAGCAGCTTCAGAACTGAGTGTACGTGAGAAGGGAGGAAAAAGCAGATATGAGGATAAGTCAAACATTTTGCTTCTTTTATGATATACCTTCTAGCCTATCCCAGACATATCTGGAGATGAGAGACTGGAACTACACTCTATTATATCATAATAAACAGTCAACTTGAGATCACAGGAAACCACAAGCTATTATATTTGTTATATCACTAAAGAAACCAGATTCTACACCGATAACGACACCATGATTCACACATTACACAGGAGCCTCTGGAATCCCCAAATTTCTAATAAGAATCTTAGAATCTCTCATTAATAACATTCAAAGATCACAGCCTTTTCCCACTGCAGGCACTAATAAAATATTGCTCTCCCACTGCAGGCATTTCATTTAATAACTTAGATAGAGTTGCTTAGGTTTCACATTGCCTCAGTATAAATCCAAAGACAAACAAGTCAAAGCCAAATAGTATGGAGGGAATTTGTTGAATTACTTGGTCACTTGCCTACACCATTTCAATTCTGGTCTACTAATGTAAATGTGATATGATATATAGGAAGGGTTCATTATACCCTTCCCTTTTTTTCTTATTTAGAACCCAGAAGTAAAGTAGTTCCTGGATGAAATTTTAACTCCCTTTCCTGACAGCCTAAGGTAGGATGCTGTGGATAAAGAGAGAATGTCTCCATCACAAGGAGCTGTGTGCTGTATCCCACTCGAAGTGCAGCATGTGATACTCTTAAATGGAAAGCAGGTCTGCCCACTGGAAGCATGTCTGTCTAGAACAATGAGAAGAGACCCTATTTTCTACACACCCTTTCTTGGCTCCTCAAGTCAGGCCATGGTCATTTACATGTATCATTATATTACAGTGAATCTACTTGATAAACAGTGGAAAAGTTTGGAGATTTCCCATTGATACAAGACAGTTATAGTACTTATAGGTAGGTAAAGGGATGACAGTTAACATCTTCTGGTTTTCAAAAAATTTTCAGCCTCATTAATGAAATAATCTCCTTAATTAACACTGAATAAAAATGTGATATGTGGTAACTGGGATGTGAAATGGCAATAAAATAAGTTTTCCTAAGAAAGTGTCCTTCACACACAAACAGGGAATTAAACCTATTTCTTACCAAGAAATATGGAAATAAACAAGGAAATTACTACACAATCACTAAAATACCAAACATTATTTCAGATGTGTGTGTGTGTGTGTGTGTATGTACTAAAGATTGAATTCCAGAGCATTTTATTTCTGATCTACACCTCAGACCTATTTTATTTTTTATTTTTAAACAGGGTCCTGATAAGTTGCTGAGGCTTGCCTGAAAACTGCAATCCTTCTGTCCCAGCCTCCCAAATACTAGGACTATAGGCTTATACCACCAAGGCTGGCTTACTAGATCAGAAATGTTGATCACAAATTTAAAATTGTTGAATGCCTAAACTCTTATTTTTGTGATATTTTTCTGTCAATTGAACCTAAACTTTAAAAATAATATCTATGTCTTATTATTTATATTATTATTTTCTTTACTAATCAGTATATTAAATAAGACAACTGTATAGAATATTTTACTAGAAACATGTGAATCAATAAGGAAGACATTATAATGAATTATAAAATGGATGTTAGTGAATGAACACCAAATTTTACTTTGTGTCTACCTGTATTTACTTACAACCAATTCTCTGGCTATCAGAATCCTTTCTTTGCCCCAGTAGAAACAGAGTTAGCCTTGAGAAAAATCAGGAGAGGAAATAACAGTAGACTTCAATATAGCATTTAAAGCTAGGTGTAGAAGCCTTGTCCCTCCAAAATCCTGATGGTCATATTTTTAAGAACAAGATATGTTTTCTATAAACTCAGAGCTCCGAAACAAAGGAGCCTCAGGAACACTTTGAAGATCAATGACACTGAGCCAGGAAACTACAGGACTAAGTTTATTATGCAGTCCAAACCTTTTCCCTATAATCTGTGACAGGTAGTTTTCCAATGACTCTGAAGCACAGTCAGGGGAGTCAGGGGAGTTATAGAGTGATTTCTTTCAACAGTTCATTCATTCATTCAAGCATTTGCCTGATGCCTATCTTGTGGATGGCCTGGGATATTAGAGGTTGGCATCCCATTCTCTGTGTTCACAGATTTCACTTAAGTGGACTATAGAAAAATGTGCACCCATAATTATAATACCATGAGATAAAGGCTACAGTGGGGTGTGAACAAGTGTGTACAAAAGACCAGAGAAAAGCACTTCACACACCTTTGGGGGAGGTCAGCAAATGCTGCAAAACCCTTTGTGACCTGAGGAATCCCTTTCCCAAGACTCTGGCAGTGTGTTCAGTGCTTCTGCCACTCTATCCCTAGTGCTGACTTATATTCTACCTGCTGAGAGCCACAGATCCAAAAGAATCATGAATTCATAAAGGAAGAGGACATCTAAGAGGCTACCTGGTCTAAGTGTAAAGTTGCCTGGGCCCCCGTATCACCTGGTGCCTTGGTCTCAGCCCAGAGACACTGATGCACCATGCCGGAAAGATTCTGAAAATATTTTTTCCCTGTGACTGTGGTAGCTGGCCCAGAGACCAGCATTTGGTTGCCATTGAAGCCAACCACTTGAATTTTTAGAAGGAAAACTTTAGAAAGAATTCATACCCATGGAAATAAAGTGACTTCACCGAAGTATTGTTATAGACACACTGGGGCAGCAATATTGCAATATCTGGCAAATGAATTTTTAGCCCTAATATTGTCAAAATGTATTTATTTCCAAGGCATATGTTATAAGCCACATGTAACAGGACCACTTGTAAAGGAAAATGAGGCTAAGAACTGTATAATGGGGGAGAAAACTTAGGTTTGATGAAGATATTGCAGTTGAGCTGTTAACCAGCTCTGCTCTTCTTAATAGAATAATTTTAAGAAAGAAACACAGAAGAGGTAGTGGTAGCAGATCTAGAGAGGGGGCTGGGTGGAGATGCCACAGAGGGTTAGTGCTGCTGGCCACTGGAGGCCAACCTTGAGGTCACCAACCAATTTCTCAAACAGTTAGGTCTGTATCCTAACTGGCAATTTGTTGATGTATATGAAATAGATGCTGAACTCTTTAGCATGGTACTCAGGCTAGTCTGTGCGGTGTTGCTTCTCTTCCCTATTACAGGAAAATATGAAGTATTCAGAATAGAAGGAGGGAAAAATAAAATCTCAAGAATAGGATGTTACATCATCCGTATGTTTCATGAAGCAAACCATCAGTAATACATGGTGAACAATTGGCCTGATCCATGATATCACAAGTAATAAAGACAAGATGCACTTTGAATTTGGATTAACCTTGAAAAAATTCTCAAAGAAATCTCTGTCAATGAGCCCCAAAGAACAAGCCAGATACGTGGAGAACTATGATGCTATTTGAGTTACTCACGAGACTAGTGTCCATGAAGGTCAGACTGGGGTGTCAAGTATAGATAAAAAAGTAGATCTTCTTTTTTTTTTTTTTTTTTTGCATTAGTATATGTGGATTGGCATCTCTATGAATTAGGGCGGAAACTACTTCCAATTAACCACGGGAAAACCAGTGATGAAACTTCATTAGAGGATGCATAGAAATCTGCAAGAAGTTTATGGACCACAACCCTGATGGATTAAGACTTAACACAATTGCTCTTTCTGAAGCATAGCTTGTTAATAATGGAAACACCAAATACTGTATTATTTGCAAAAAAGAAAGTTAAACTTCTGCTGCCATATACTAACTCACAAATTTTTATATTTTCATTAACTTGACTGATTAAACTTTATGTGAATTTAAAAAAAATCAGAGTGGCAACTCTCATTCTTTTAAGTAAGTATACTTGATTAACAAAAATATTTTTGCCCGTAGGTATCTATTCTAAGGAAAAGTTCACCATAGTGTCACGCCTATGGTAGACATTTAAAGTACTAAATGAACAAATTCATGAAAAAATGCAAGTGTATCACCAAAAATGCTTTTCAATAGTTAATTACTAAATTAATCTTTGATAGAAGCTAAATATGTTAGTAACTCAGTAGAAGGGTGTCATCTGTGTGCAGGCATGAATGTGCATGTGTAAAGGCAGATGGAATGATGAGCTGGTCCCTGACACACTCCCTCAGGGATACAGGAGCCTGTGTCAAGGGCTAGGCTGTAGCCCACTGCAGTCCTTAGACTTTATACCAATAAGTAAGGTCATTATGTATGCAGAGTTATAATTTCATGAAAACATATTTCAAATTTAACATCAGTAGATATAATGCTTACATTTCTATTACCATGTTTACCTCCAGGGGATGCAACTCTCATAGGACACATTCATAGAAACATTTTCTTAAAAAGTGAGAATTACCCTAAAGGAAAAAGTTAATTAAAATGCATTTTAATATAGAAGAAAGTGATTCACGCCATTTATAAAAAGTAAAGTAACATAATTTATGTTTCTGTAAACTTGGAAATACTCAAATTTTCAATAAAATAGGAGTACCATCTAACTCCTAAGAGGTGAATTTAATAATTTTACACTGTTTTTAAAAATTTCAGAGACATTAAATCAAATTTTACAGTCAAATTTATTACCCTAAAATTTTGTTATCCAAAATATAACCTGAGTTTGTCATAAACTTTTCGAAGAATACGACCCCACTATATTTTATTATAACAAACATGCAGGTCAAGTGTGATTTAGTTCACATTTATATTATCCAACTAATATTTATTAGTTATTTATTATTGTTATTTTCAGTTTTATTTGCTGTTTTCTACGAAGTGATTTTCTCTCATTACTAGATTTTAAAATATGGACTTTAGAAGGCTTTACTAAAACTTTCTCAGCCAACCCTAACAACTGCTAAGATCTGAACCTGAGGCAAAGTGCAATGTGTGACAGTTTCTACAGGGATGGAAAGCTTGTCCTGGCGAGGACTACCAGGGGGATCATCCATTATGTATTTCCCTTTAAAAGGAAAATCTGTCAAACAGAGCCGGGCAGAGTTGGCACTCAAAAATGTTAATTGACTTGAATGAAATGAAGGAAATTTTCCCTAGTTAGAGCAAAAGTGTTTTCTGTAAACAAAAGATCTATGCAACGTGCTAACTCTATTCCGGAAAGGGTCACTTGGCTCAGCTTCTCCCAGAAGAGATAGTCCTCTGGGGCACTTTTGCCCGCTAGGGAACAAGTGGCAACCTCTGGAGACATGCACGGTCATCAAGGTGGAAATGGGTGTCACTGGCATTGGTGGGGTAGGAATGCTACTAAGTATCCTACAAATCATAGGACAGCCCCACACAAAGGATTATCCATCCCAAAGTGACAACAGTGCTGGGATTTGGTAAACTCTGCCCCACAGCATGGGCCCACAGACATCCTCTGCCTTCCTACTTCTAATGAAGGAGAGTTCAGGACCTCATGAAATGTCTTACCTGTGCTGGACAGTCTCCCTAATACAAAGACCCCCTTTATTTTGAAATCTACAGAGAAATAAACAGAAAAAGAAGCATATTTTAAGATCAAATATAAAACAGAAAATTATATTTTGGGGCCCAAATACCTTCTCCAGATGTTAATTTTAAATATATTTTCTAACCTATTTAAACTGTTGGAAAAAACAAACACACACATTAAACAAATTTACACACTGAATTTTTGTTGGTTATATTTTTAGTTATTCTAATATTTGGTAACCTTTAAGATACTATGCCTATTCTTAATATGTTAATAGCTGAGAGCTTCTATTAACTTCT
>PVLC010033028.1:0-17814 GCA_004027655.1 Graphiurus murinus | reverse complement strand
AAAAAATATACAGCCTTTGGTACTCTTCCAAGTACATTGTGTGCTCCACAAATATTTGCCCAAAATGATAATGGTGATAAGTTACTTTGAAAATATAATCCATGGCGATCCCCCTAAAGCAATAAATTATGCAAAGAAATCATGACTTTTAGTGCTTCTGAAATTCCTGGTTGTAGCTTCAGGAGAGAGTATTGTATGTGTATTAGTGATGATGTTTTATCCACCAACTGCAATTATTTTGCTCTTTACCTCCATTCTTCCCAACAGCCAAGTACAGTTCTGGATTTTGCAGAGATAGGAAGGGAAGAAAGTATGAAGAAAGATGATGAAAAACAGAAATAGTAGGGAAAACAATGCTGAGTTAGACATTCACAAAAAGGTCCCTTTGTACTTTCTTTTGCCTGAAGGAATCAGTATTACATCTTGGTGTAGCAGTCAGCCATACCTCTTATTAGATCAGATTTCATTATATGTATACTTTTATTTGAGCAGATAGTCATTCATGAGTTGAGGTTCTCCATTGCAGCCACCAGTGGTGGGTGACCACTGAGGCAGAAAATATAAAACTTTTTCCAAATTGAAAGGTTATCTGTTTTGTACTGTGATATCCTTAAAGGATCTTTGAGTTGAAATTTTACAGAACCTAGAGTTGACATATAATGTGCGAATTTGGCAATGAATATGGTACATTTACCTGTTTATGAACACTAAACCAAGTCTGGTCTTATGAACTCCCTAAATGATCCCTGTGATGCTACGAATGTATTAGTGATTTGTTTTGCTGGCCAGCAACATCAGGAAGGGATAAGGCATCTATTTCATTAGAACATGTGACTTTTATGGTTTGTTATATCCTCAACAATAGAAAAGTGTGACTTTTAGTATTAGCCATTAGATTTAAAATATAAATAAATATAGAATTAATAAGAACCTTCCAAGATGTACACTTTGGCCGGTAGATTACAATTCAGCAGGTTTGCTTTTGAATCAACTATTTACTTGGCTATGGCAGATTGAATAATTCCTTTTATAAGAACAGGCAATTCAAGTAAATTCTTTAGAGATAAGTATCACATGGTACAAAGAACTGAGTTCTAGTTTCAGGTTTACTACTCACTAGCTGTACAACATGGACTACTTTGCCATTGGCCTTAGAATTGGGTAGTTGTGCGTTACGAACATAGCTCAGTGGTAGAGCTCTTGCTAGCATATGCAAGGCCCCAGATTTAATCCTCATCATAGAAAAAAGAAAGAAAGAAAGAAAGAAAGAAAGAAAGAAAGAAAGAAAGAAAGAAAGAAAGAGGTAGTAATTATGATTTTGGGTTCTGAGTTCATTAGACCTGGTTCAAGGCCCTTATCAAACCCCAAGAAGCTTCAGTTTTTTCATCTGCAAAATAAGACCATTAACAATTAAACTTTATACAAGGTTATTTATCTAAGGACTGAATGGGACTCCGCATATAAAATGCCCAGCACACAATCAATGCTCAATAAATAAGTGACATGGAATAATGGTTACTGTTTTCTTTTCCAAATCTGAATGTTATGATTTTGTGAATGGTGGAGTTTCTAAAGTGTGTGTCAAGATTGAGTCTAGTTAGGTCCTTGAAAAGTGGCACATGGTAGCTAAGCTTTACTTCTGCATAGGCCCTTGGGCACCGGTGTATTTTGGTTACAAGTTTATTGAAAACCCTGACATGCCTTGAAAGGAAAGGAGGAAACTCTCAGAAGAGCAAAGACCACATAGACTTGTCTGGCACAGTCCTTCAAGAGAAGCTGCGTGCTTGCCCTAAGAGTTGGTGTCCTTGGGATCCCCAGGGCTGGAACAAAGCAGTATGGCTTGGCCTGGAAGGAGTATGATCAAAGACAGAAGGCCAGTTTCCTTAGAAGAGACTGAAGGAGGCAAGTTAAAGCTCTCATAAGCATCATTTCTCTTGCAATTTCCACATATAGGGGTGCAATCTGGGGAGGTAAGAAATGGTAGCCAGAGACCAAGCCACCTCCAAAGCCTGTTCGTTCACACGAAACATCATAACATTCTTCATCTTTCCAGTTCTGTATCATAGAAAAGTGTTTTCCCAGCCACGGGAAGTAAACTAGGAAAGAGAAGACTTTGCTTAAGGATGAGAAAACCTAACTGAGAGGGGCTTAAGTAGAGGAATCCAATATTTAAAACCCAGGTGAAAACCTCCAGTCCTGTGGTTCCATGCTTGTTCCTCCATACTGTTTTGTCTCAGATGTTGAGTTGTGTACATTCAGATAATTTCTTTTCTTCCCATGTATGTCTTTCTAAGCTTCAGTTTCTTCATTCATAAAATAGGACTGTCACTAATACCTTCATTAGGCTTGTGAGAAAATGAAATTAGATGAGGTGTGTGGAGTACTTCATGCAGTAGCAGCAATTATTTGTTACTATCAGATAGTTATATCTCCCCAACTGCCTGGGAGGATGCTAAGTTTCTAGTATTACTTTTTATGGTTTCCTCCAGTGAAATCCCATGTTTTGAAAGATTTTGTATATCAAATTGCATGTATTGGTTAATGATTATTTTCTTTTATAATCAAAGGCATTTAGACTGTCAGCTGGGGCTTCTCATCAGCAACAACATCAAGATTGAGCCAATTTAATTCCAATGAAAGTAAAGAGGCCCAATATTTAGAGACCCTCTTTATCCTCATCTAAGTAAATATACTTCTTTTAGGTCATTTAAAGTACTTAAAACATCTTGTTGATCTCTAGTACTGTCATTGTAGATTCTGGACATAGCTGGGCTCTCCCTTCTCAATGAATGAGCCAAGATTCATTATTATAATCTGAGTAAGTTGACATTCTGTGTGTGATCTAATTAGATTTTTTAATGTTACAATTTTTTTTCCATCGCATCATGGGAAATTGGCATGGTCCAGAAGTAATCAAAATCAATTCATTAAGAATGAAACCAAGCCGGGCGTGGTGGCGCACGCTTGTAATCCCAGCATTCGGGAGGCTGAGACCAGAGGATCCGGGTTCGCGGCCAGCCTCAGCTACCTAGTGAGGCACTCCGCAACTTAGTGAGACTCGGTTTCAAAATAAAGAATAAAAAAAAAAAAATAGGGCTGGGGGTGTAGCTCGGAGGTAGAATGCCTCTGAGTTCAATCCCCAGTACCAAAAAAAAAAAAAAAGAATGAAACCGAAGATGAATTTTTAACATGCTACGAGAAATTATTGGTTAGCAGGTATCCTAGCCTTTCAGAAACTACATTCTGATAAGAATCAAATTGTGTAGTTTGTTCATTTTCATTAAAAGCTAAGCTCAATTATAATTTTAATATATCTTATCTTTCAGCCATATGATATTTATAGTATCAAAAGAAAGGAAAAATAAATTTTCTTAGTATACAGAACTAGATCAGTTATAGCCAAATTTAACTATTTGGAAGGATGTTGGAAAATTATAAAGGATGTTAACAATTACAAATTTATATATGAAGTCATGACTTATTTTGCCAAGATATGGTACGTAGAGAATAAGTTTTGAGCTTTTCAAATATTATTGGGCCAGCCTAAAATAATTTCATTGTGAGAGCATTTTCCTTCTCTGTGTGCAGTCTAAGTGCATATTTTGTGCTCTTAGGAATAACTTTCCAAAGATGTGTGAAAAATGTAGCAATAAAATCTAATAAGAATTATGGCTCATGACTTGAATGATGTCAGTACCCTTTTAATCCTCCCAAACATGAAAACGTTTTTTCCTCCTGAATAAGATTTTTTAACTCTTTATTTCTAAGGAATTAAGTAGAACTCTGCAATTACTTTTGGCAAAGTAAGAGTTAAAGGAAAACGCTTCTTTCCATTGTGAATCCTTATGCTTATTATTAAGATCATCATTGTAGAAAAGAAATGCATTCTGGACAATAATATTTTTAGGAATAAATATTATTTTGTCTGATTTTACATGTGTTATATAACATCAGAGGATCTCTTGAGATCAGTGTTCCATATATATATGTATGTTTAGTTAGTGGTTGAAACTTGATCATGAATCAGTGTTACCTGGTAAATTTGGTAAAATACAGATCACTGGACCCATTCAGAGTTTCTGATTCAGAAGGCCTGGGTGGGTTCAAGAAATTGTATTTCAGTAGGTTTTCAGGTAATGCTGATGATGCTAGTTCAGGGGTCACACCTTGCTCACAACCATTTTAAGCCATGGTACAAATGATTTTATTTTACAATTTAATTTGGTGAGATTCAACTATCATGAGACATGTGGTTCTTTTGGTTTGGATGAAGCCGAAGGTCAATAAAATAGATTTCACTGGTTATTTGGCTAGATTTATTCCAAACCAAAGAAATGTATATAGAAAAGCACAGTTGACAGAATGGTCTGATGCTTGAAGCTGTCAGACTGAAGAATCTCTACGGGTAAGTGTGTGATTTCTTCAGTGACAACACATTTGCCTGCAGAGATTTTCCAGTCTGCCACTTTGAAATTGTTCTTAAGATGAAAAAAAGTTGTCTTTGTCCTACAGCAATCTTTCCAGTCCTGCTAGACTTTAGAATATGCTTATTCAAGATTGAAATTGGTGGGAAGTAGGAGTTACAGTTGGGATTTAGAGAGAGTAAATAATGATGTACACACTTTAATTTTGCCACACGTCTCCATGGAGAATGAAGGAAAAGTGGGCACGTGAAGCTTCCTCAAACCATGACAATCTCATTTGTAACAATTTTAGCCACACTAAAAGGAAACTTTTATCCTTCGGTGTCAAGTAATTTTATTTTCCTACTATATTTGCAGTTGGGTTTCTCCATTTTTCTTCAGTTATAGTTGTATCTAAGTAATTATAAGAGACAAATAAAATGGGAAGGTGTACGTCTCACTTTCATTTTCTCCATCTCTCTTCTACCTGATAATTGTCTTAGGATAAGTAACATCACACCTGCTGCTAATTTTAAAGTGCTCAAATATGCAACATTTACTTCAAAAGCTCAATCTAATTTGTGAAGATGGTAATAGTAAATCAACAATGTTTTTGTTCATTAGAACATATTTTTCCTCAATGTAAACTACAGATTTATTTCCACATTTTGCTAGAACAGGAACTTCACGTGTTTTGTTTGCTGGTATATCCCAGCACATAGAATAATTGCTAGCCTATAATAAGTACTTAATAAACATTTATTGCAGAATTACCATTAATTTACTGAAGATTATTTTTGAGTGTTTGTGTACCACTAGAAAGGATATATATATATATATATATATATAAATTATATATATATGTGTGTGTGTGTTTATATATCAAGTCTTATTTTTATTGATATTAGGGTGAAGATATTTAATTTCAGAATAGAGAAAATTTAAATATATAAAATTAATCTTGCTAATAAAGAATAATACTATAAAATATACTGTATTGGAGATTTTTGGTAATGTTTTGATTAGGAATGGAATTAATAATTTTTTTAAAGTCTGATGATGTTATATTGACATTTAGGCACATAGTTGTATTTCAGATGAGCTTTTTTAGTTCTAGGTTATATCCAAATTTATGTAATAATGAATCACAAAATTAGGTTTGATTATGTTTATACAACACAGTGTCTATCTGTTAATCTACCCTATACACATCCTTGGACCTCAAGATGACTTTAAAAGCATCCTCTCAATTGCATTCTGACTTTTAAAAATAAACCATAAATATAAACTTAACATTAAATCTCTCATAAGTGGTAGAGGATATAACAGGTGGCCCTGATCTGATGTGAGTGGAGCTACAATCATGTGTTGACATAATTGCAGCTTAGAAAGATAGAAAACATCTGGGCTCTCAGCAAGAACATTTCCATCCTTTTAAAAATAGAGAAATATATCCTTCTGGGTTATGCAAAAAGAAGGGGCTTGTGCTGGGAACTCCATGATTCTCAGTTTGGTCCTCTAAGCTCCAAATAATTGGACTGGTACCCTCAGTTGTGGGAAAAAGACAAGGCTTCTTTTGCCATCATTCAGTTTCTCTTCTCAAACCATTCTTTTTGTTTTAGATGTGTTTACAGAGCCTGGCTAATAATATGAGTTGTTCTCTTGAATGAAAACCAAATCTAAGATGGGATTATGGTTGTCCATGATTATATTTTATCTCATTTGTTTCGTTGCTTCATGTGAAGACTTGGATGAAGTACAGCTTTGGAACAGCCTCCTCATTTTAGTTGCCCTTATGACTAGGCTGTTTAGAAATAAGCAGCCTATAATATAGAGCACTTGTTAATTTAAGCATTTAGGTAAATAAATACCTTTCTAAAATGTGAATATTTGATAAATAAGCATTATTTACTGCTAATATATTAGTACAGATGAATTTATAAGACTATTCCTAGCAGAGATTAAAGGTCTGAAAAAAAGTCAAGTAGACATACATTGTGAAAGGTCAGGCCAAGGTATACCAGTGATTCTCAAACCGGCTGAACATCAGAAATATCTTTGATTTATGGAACAGATTTCTTGAACCTAAACTTCCAAGATATGAATTTGAGAAGTCAAGTAAAGAGTTCCTGTATACTCACTGAAACATGTATAATCTCTCCCTACTAGTGACATTCCCCACATACAAGAACATGTCATTATTACTTGAAATTCATAGTTTACACAAGAGTTCATTCTTGGTGTTCTATGTAGGGGGTTTGACAAATGTATAACTATATGTATCTAACATTATAGTATCACACAGAACAGTTTTACTGCCCTCAAAATCCTCTGTGGTCTGTCTATCCATCCTTTCTCCCCATAATCCCCTGGCAACTACTGATCTTTTTACTGTCTCCATAGTTTTGTTTTTTCTCAAATTTTTTATTGTTGGAACCAGACAGCAGTATATAGACCTTTCAGATTGGTTTCCTTCACTTAATAACATACACTTAAGTTTCTTTCGTGCCTTTTCATAGCTTGGTAGTTCATTTCTTTTTAGTGATCAATAATATTCCTTTGGCTAGATGTACCATAGTTTATCCATTCAACTACTGAAAGACATTTTGAATGTGTTCAAGTTTGGGCAACTATGAATAATACTTTTATAAACATTTTAGTGCAGAATTTTGTGTGGATATAAATTTCCAACTCTTTTGGGTCAATATTAAAGAATATGATTGCTGGGTGATATACTAAGAGTATGTTTAGTTTTGTAAAAAACTAACAAACTCTCTTCCAAAGTGGCTGTACAGCTTTGCTCTTCCACTAGCAATGAGTCAGAGTTCCTGTTGTTCCATATCCTTACCATCATTTGGTATTGTCAATGTCCTGGATTTTGGCCATTCTAATAGAAGCACAGTATTGTTTTAATTTGCAATTACCTAAACACATACAATATTGAATATCTTTCACATGCTACCTATAATATCTTCTTTGGTGAGGTGTCTATTCAGGCCCTTTGCCCACTTTTAAATTGGGTTCATTTTTTATTATGGAGTTTTTAAGGTTCTTTATATATTTTAGATAACAGTCCTTTATCAGATGTGTCTTTTACAAATATCTTCATGGCTGGTCTTCTCAATCTCTTGACACTGTCTTTGGAAGAGACAAAGTTTTAAACTTTTTAAATATGTTTTTATTGGTGCATTATAGTTTCACATCATATGACAGTGACAAACATACACACGGCACTTGGTGTCCCCCATCCCTGGCCTCCCCATCTTTCTCTTTCTCAAACAGAGTACTGAGACTGACATTAGTATTTTCACATAAGTACACATAGACATTGGTAGTAATTCCTTCAATGAACCTCACTTTCACCCCTCCCCTTCCTTTAGACTATCTCCCTGGCTTCACTGAGGTTTCTCCTCCATTATCTGAAGTCCCTCTAGTATACCCACTCCCTAGCTTAAAGTTTAAATTTTTTTTTTTTTTTGGTGGTACTGGGGATTGAACCCAGGGACATTCTACCTCTGAGCTACACCCCCAGCCATATTTTATTCTTTATTTTGAAACAGAGTCTCACTAAGTTGCAGAGGGCCTCACAAGTTGCTGAGGCTGGCTGAGAACCTGTGATCCCTCTGTCTCAGTCTCCCAAGTACTGGGATTACAAGTGTGCACCAAATGAAAAATAGCCAATACTCACAAATTTGATAACCTAGATGAAATGGACCAATTCCTTGAAAGACAAAACCTGCCAAAACTCACACAAGAAAAAATAAACAGAGTAGCTTATACCCATAAATAAAGTTAGATCAATAATTAATAAACAGGAGGCACAAAACATAGTGGGTTCACTGGTGGCTTCTACCAGATATTTTAGGAAGAAATTGTACCAATTCTGAAATCTCTTGAAGAAAATAGATGAGTGTGCCTGGCTCAAAGTTTTAAATTTTAATGAAGTCCAACTTTTCAATTATTTCTTTCATGGATCATGCCTCTAGTGTTATATCTAACAACTGGGACTGCATTGAATCTACAGATCAAGTTGGGAAGAACTGAAATCTTGACAATATGACAATATTGAATCTTTCTAATCATGAACATGGCATATATCTTGATTTATGTAGTTCTTCCTTGATATCTTTAGTTAGAATTTTATAATTTTCTTATATAGATCTTGAACATCTTTTGAAAAATTTGTACATAAGTATTTCATTTTTGGAGGTGTAAATGGTAATGTGTTTTGAATTTCAAATTCCATTGTTCATTGATGGTATATAGGAAAGTGACTGACTTTTGTTTATTATAGGCTGAAAATTCCCTATAATTGCATATTAGTTCTAGGAGTTTCTTTGATTCTTTTGAGCTTTCTACATAGATATTCCTGTCATTTGTGAACAAAAACAGTTTCATTTCTTGCTTCCATTTACTTTTTTTGTTTTATTACATTAACTATGACTTCTAGTACAGTACTGAAAAGTAGAGGTGAGAAGGGATATTCTTGATCTTAGTAGGAAAACTTTGAATTTCTCCTCACTTAATATGATATTAACTGTAGGTATTTTGTAGATGTTCTTTATAAAGTTGAGAAAATTCCCCTCTCTTCCTAGTTTCCAGTATTTACTATGAAGTAATATTGCATTTTGTCAAATACTATTTCTGCATGTTACTATAATCATGTTTTTTTTTTCTTTAGCCTGTTAATTTTCAAATCTTGATCCTGCCTTGAATACCTGGAATAAATCACAGTTGGTTGTGGAGTATATTCTTTTTATACATGATTTAATTTGATCTAATATTTTGTTGGGAAGTGTTGGTCTGTAGTTTTCCTTTTTTGTAGTGTCTTTCTCTGCTTTTGGTATTAGGATAATACTAGCTTCATGGAATGAGTTAAATAATATTCCCCCTGCATCTATTTTCTTCAAGAGATTTCAGAATTGGTACAATTTCTTCCTAAAATATCTGGTAGAAGCCACCAGTGAACCCACTATGTTTTGTGCCGCCTGTTTATTAATTATTGGTCTAATTTTATTTATAGGTATAAACCATTCTGATTGTTTATTTTTTCTTGTGTGAGTTTTGGCAGGTTTTGTCTTTCAAGGAATTGGTCCATTTCATCTAGGTTATCAAATTTGTGAGTATTGGCTATTTCTCATATTCCTTTATTATTTTTTAAATGCCCATGGTATCTGTATTAACATCTATTTTTATTTCTAATATTACTACATATTTTTTGAGATATTAATTTTATCTTTTTTTCTTAGTTCATCGAGACATTGATAAAATTTACTTATATTTTTAAAGAACCAGCTTTCAATTTTCTTGAATTTCTCTGTTGATTTCCAGTTTTCTTTTTTTGGTACCAGGGATTGAACCCAGGGTCATTCTACCTCTGAGCTACACCCCCAGTTCTATTTTATTTTTATTTTGAAATAGGGTCTCACTAGGTTGATGAGAGTCTTACTACTTGCTGAGGCTATCCTTGAACCTGTGATCCTCCTGTCTCAGCCTCCCATCTCCAACTTCCAGTTTTCAATATCATTGATTTCTTCTGTAATTTTTATTATTTCTTTTCTCTGGATTACTTTGGACTTATTATTTTTCTTTTATAGTTTGCTAAAGTGGAACTTAGATTATTGATTTTAGATATTTTTCTTTTGTAAAATAATGTTTTTAATACTATAAATTTCCCTCTACATAATGCTTTCATTCATCTTATAAAACAAATTGTGTGTGTGTGTGTGTGTGTGTGTGTGTGTGAGAGAGAGAGAGAGAGAGAGAGAGAGAGAGAGAGAGAGAGAGAGAGAGAGAGATACTGTGAATTGAACTCAGGGCTTCATGTGTGCTAGGCAAGCACTATCCCACTGGGCTACAACCTCAGTCCTCATTCTGTAAATTTTGATAAGTTGTATTTTCATTTAAAATAGTTTTAATTTATTGGAGTTTTGTGTGTCTCACAGCAACTTATATATTTTACATCACTCAATTCTTGCTTGCATGGTTTCTGAGGAGCAGTCAGATGAAATTCTTACACTTGTGCCTCTAAAGGATAGGGTGGGGGCACCGTGGCTGGGTCTCCTTGGAATTTTTAACTCTCAAAGATATCCACAGGATTGTCTAGCAATTGGAGCTTGGGTTTTCCTACCCAGCACTGGTTCCCAAGGAAGTTTCTGGTCCAGTAGGTTGTGGTTCTTTATATTCACTTGTCTCTCCATTTTGAGGAGCAGTGTTCTGTACTAAGAGCTCAGCATTGAGACAGATCTAAGTATAGTCGCTAATTTTTCTGTTTGTTCATCTTACTTGTGGTTAGTCCACAGTGGTAATTTCTAAGCTCCTAATCAGAGAGGCTTGGAACCAGGAGTTTAGACATCTCTATTTTTTTAAAGATGAGTCTGGTGATTTGATAAGTTTGTCACTCACTAGATTTTAAACCTTAAAGAGCAATGCCATCTTATTTTTAAAAAAATCTATGAAATTAAGAATTAATAAAAGTATATAAATTTGGTAAAAGTGAGGCTGATCTGGTTGAAAAGTATATTGGTGAGAAAGGGACCCCGGACTTTGTCCTCTCGGGCGGTCCCCTATGGCAGTCACATACAAACCCTTTGCCTTTTCAGAGCCCCTCAGTTGCCAATGGCATTGGACTCTGCAGCAAGGGGAACCCCAGTGATCTCCGCAGCTCTTGGTGGGAGATGTGAAAGCTCTTGGTGTCCAGGGTGTGGGGGTTGTGTGTATCTGAGTGGTCAGTCAGGAGAGAGGAAAAGCACCCAAGCAGGCAGGGGCTAGGAATATCTGCCCTGTAAATGACTTGGGAAAGCTAAAGGGGGTAGGAGGAAGATGCAGTTAGAATCAAAGGTAGAAATCTGTTTGCTTCGCTAGAAGACCATTTCGCAACTTGACTCCTTTAAACGATCCCACCGTGCAGTGCATTTTAGTGTTATTTAGTTAACCCGGCCTAAGGGGATGTTTTAAAGGTGGAGGATTGCCCTGGCGATGAGCAAATATGAGAAATAAACTTCCAGTGGGGCTGGGCTGCCTGCTGACTGCGATTTCCTGATGATCTATAACAATGGTTATTCACTAACAGCTGGCGCATGTCTTCCTCAGACAAAGCCATGGGAAGAGCTGGCCTTCTGATTGGCGAACCAGAACTGTTTCCCTGGTAACCGTTAACTAGCACGCGTTTTATTGTTTCCAACTGCTTTTCCTGGGGTATTTGCAGGTGGTGGGAGATGCTTTCTTAAAGAGGGGTCATAACCCCATGAACTTTCAGATGTTGCAACAAATTGGGGAACAAAACATTTTTTTTCCTTTCAAATATATTAAGTAAATCTTATTACATAGCATTTTCAAGACAGATTGCAGCCCAACGGTTTTTCTTTTTCACCATGATTTCCAGATGTTATTAATTTTAAAGCCAGAGTTTCATTTTACAATCCTGATGTATAGGAAGGCAATATTGATGGTATGTATGGCCACAAAATATAATTTTGCCTTTTTGAAGAGTGTGTTCTTAGTCTAAGTTTTGCCAGAAAATGTGAGATAATCAAATGAGAATAAATTTTTAGTTGGCCTTTTAAAGGTTTGTATATGTTGTCTCTTCATGAATTAACTCGATGTTTTTTGCCTTTACTGCTTAGTTTTCTCATTTTGAATGCAGTAGAGACTTTATAGTGTTGCTATAAAATATAAGGCTACATAAGACTCAGTCATATTAGAATTTCTTTATGTATTTATTTGACATATTTTTAAAGGACTTTTAATTTCCAGATGACTAGCTCCCTCTTCTGTTTGGTTTGTAAACTTTTCTTCTTTTGAAAGCACAGAAGGCAGCGCTATTTATTACAAAATTTTCTACTTGGCAGAAGGCTGAATGTAGTTACTATCTGTAAAATAGAAAATACATGAATTGGAATATAGAGGATGTGATAATTTGGCTTAAAATAAAATCACCGGTCTTTCTTTAAATGAGTTCTAAAAGGAAATGTAAACATTCTTTTAAGTTAATGTTGAACTTTATCTGCAGTCATCCCTGAAAAAATTTGCAGACTTGATCAATCACTTGTTTGAACTCCATTTGAAACATTCTGGATATTGGTCCAATAAGCACTATCCCTCAATTTGCACGGCATTCAAATACTACTGCAACTCAGCTTTTCTCTTGACCCTGATTTGCAAGGTCTTTTCTTCTAAGTGTTCTTCATGGTTTGCAAACAAGCAGCTACTGATGAATTGCATCAGTAGCAATAAAGTGCACTTCTCCAGGACTTCTGGACTTTTATAAAACTTTCTTCTTGAAATATTTTTCCTTGATTGTCTTGGATATAACCCATTTATTACAGAAGAATTAAGGTTATGCTTTGAAAATAAAAACAAAATGGTCTATAACCTAAATTCATAATTAGAGAACCAGAAGAGCTAGTTAAACTATGTTAATGAAGGTACTTCAAGTCCCCCTTTCTAGAGATTGATGGAGTGATACATTTTGACAATGAAGAAGAAAATGTCATTTAACTCAGACTCATCCCTCTTGTTTCTCTCAATGGCAGGGTGGTGGAGATTATATAACCTTGATATTTTTAATATATATATTTGAGGAATACTGTTCACTCCTATCCACTTTTAGCCCACCTCAGGGCTTTCTCAAAGGGAAATCATGTTTTACTTTACACATTCCTCTTGGCAACTTATCATTGTGTTCTTTCTTGTAAGTTTCAGTATGGAAGAACAAGTGATATATTTATGCAAGGAATAATTTGAATATTAGAGGAATGATAATCACAAGTCATTTATTATAAAAGTTTGAAGACTTTAGCATATATTTAAAATTTTTTTAATTAATTTATTATCTTCAAGTAGGTGAAATGACCAAGTCATAAAATATTAGATAATAGATTTTAAGTGGAATGAAGGATTGTTGGAAGCCATGGTAGTACACATTCAAGCAAATCTCTCCTTTCATAGATGACCCTTTCAGGACTCTTTAGGGTTCTGCAACTAGCTGGTGACAGAGTTGGTTTTTCTGGTTCCTGGTGCTCTTTTGCCTAGGCCACCGTATGCATCAATTAAGGAGTTCTTCTCTAAGAGTGCTTGGCTGTGGCTCTATGAATAAAGATTCTGTGATTTCTTTCCTTTTCCATGTGCAGACTATAATCTCATTTTCCAGATTCGCATCCCAGTGTCTTATTAGCTGAGTAACTCTGGACTAGTTAACCAACCTCTCTGTGCTTCAGTTTTTATTGATATGAAATGATGGTAATAATAGTGCATCTCTCAGAGAGTTAAGACCAGTGAGAGATATTGCAGTACAGTGCTTGGCACAAGGTAAGCACTCAGTAAACATTAGCTATTTTTGTTATTATTATAATTTTCTGTCTTTCTCCAGTGTGTTCTGTGGTCTTAATTCACTATGCCATGATCACATTATAAAGCAACTGAAGGCTGTGCACTCATCTCCATAGCAGCATTATTGATAATAGCCAAAAGGTAAAAGCAACCCAAGTGTACATTGACAGATGAATGGATAAGCAGAATGGTAGTAGATACAATGAAATATTATTCAGCCTTAAAAAGAAATGAAATTCTGATACATGAATGAACCTTGATGATATTATGCTAAGTGAGATAATCCAGTCCCAGAAACACAAGTACAGTATGATTCTATTTTTTTTTTTTTTTTTTTTTTTTTGTGGTACTAGGGATTGAACTCAGGGGCATTCTACCTCCGAGCTACACCCCCAGCCCTATTTTTTATTCTTTATTTTGAAACTGGGTATCTCTAAGTTGCGGAGTGCCTCACTAGGTAGCTGAGGCTGGCAGCGAATGCAGATCCTCCAGTCTCAGCCTCCCGAATGCTGGGATTACAAGCGTGCACCACCACGCCCGGCTAGTATGATTCTATTTATAGAAGTAGTCAGAATCATAGATAGTCAAGATCATAGAAAGTAGGATATTGATTGCCAGGGTCTGGAAGAAGAGGGGAATAGGAAATTGTTGTGTAATGGGTATTGAATTAGTATTGCACAAGTTCTGGTTATTGGTTGCACAATGAGAATCCACATTTAAAAATGGCTAAGATGATCAATTCTATACGTTGTTTACTACAGCACTAGGCCCTTCTAGTGTTTAACAATAACACTGGAACAATAGTACTGTAATTAGAGCATATTAGTTCTACTAGTTAACCCTGGGCATTTGGACTCACAGGTCCCAGAGCTCTGGACCAGCATGGGGGGTTAGGTTTTGGTGAGTAGCTAAGTATGAGCCTGAACTGTTCAAGCATCATCTCTGTTTTAGTTCTGTTTCCTTCCTCCAGGATTGCTGACTTCCTGCCAGCGATGAACTTAATTCCCAGGGCCTTATAGTTTATGGACTAGGATGAAATTTCAGAAGCACACTTTCCCCACAGTCACATGAAGAAAACCCTCAGAGACTCTTTAAAAAATGCAAATGCATGAAAAGCAAAATTGATTCAGCAAGTTTACCATTAACAAAAAACCTCCCTGGAGATGGGGGGTGGTACAGGCTGTAGAGAGAAGCTTAGCAACTGCATTATTGAACAAAGCAAGCCAAAAGGCAGAAAGGGAGGGAGAGAGGCGAAAACTGCATTTGTGTTTAGAATATTTTACCCTATATTTCTGTTTAATTATCATTACCAGGATAAAACACAAGAACAACTGGAGAAGGGCTTATGCTAAATTGTCATTTGATAATTTCTTACAATAATCTGATGTAAAAGCCATGTCTTATATTCAATATCACTTTTATTTCAATTCAAAAACATTTACTTAATTTTTACCATGTAGTGAAGTCCAAATGTCTCAGAAACAAAACAAAACAAAGCCACCCCCCACTAAACAAACAAACAAACAAACAAACAAACCCCAAAAGCAACAACCCATGGGGCTAGGGTTTTTAAAAAGTTTTAAAAGAAAGTAAAGTTTTATAAAATATTTTATTTAATGCTTGAAGTAATTAAGTATACTAGAAATCATAACATATAGCCATTTTTTCAAATAACATTCCCTTTATGATTATGGTATTTATAGAAATTAAATATTTGCAGAGGAAAAATCTTCGATGACATTATAGGGAGAATGTCATCTTTTTAGACATACCAGCAGGGAACAATCATTATACTAGTGGATATATTTGCTCAAGCTAGCATCAAGAAGAGACAGAAGATGTCCTCCTTTTATCATCTTCTCAAAAGTAGCGACTAAAATGCTTACTAATAAGGCAGGATTAAAGTCTGTAATTTTCAAAATGCTACTTAAATTATTTTACTTTTAATTTTCTTTGTCTTTTTGAAATAATAAGCATGAGCTTGCAAAGCTATATGCATAAAATAAAATAAGCATGGAAATATAATTACTAGTTTATTCAGGAATACCACTCAATCCTAATTTTAGCAATCTTAATAAAAAGCCTGGGGTTTATGAATCCACCAATAGACTTTTTTATTATAATCCCAGGAAGTCAGTAACAATCTTGAAATCACAAACTATACATAAAGGAAAATATCAGACTTACCGAAGAACATAGATGTAGCAGTGCATGACAAATGGCACATTTTGGTGACATTGTTCAATTTCTTGTCTTTCAGCATCAGCTACTTTCTCTGAACATTTGAAGCCTTTAGACATAGGTGAAGAAAGGTTTAAAATTAGGACCTATGAAAGGTGAAAACAGGCCTTCACAAACACATCTAACCACATCAATGTGTTTCTTAGTAGAAACATTTCCCTTTCTATTCTCAATATTTTTCATTGAAAAAATAACCACCAAGCCCAAGGAGTCTTAATAAAAACATATCACCTTTTGAGAGGTGGACATAATTAAATTTATTCTGAAAGGTTCACAGCTAGCTTTTAGCCAAAAGTGAAACTTTTATAGTTTTGAACCCTTTTCAAGTCATGAAGCCTTAGAAACTAAAGAGAGGAAGATCATATAATGGCCTACCTCTTTCAGCCCAGGAAAATTCCCTTTCCAAGAAACTTCTTAAATAGGCTGCATCAGAACCCCTAGTTCTTCTCGTTAGTAGTTTCTAAATCGGCAGAAAAACCGACAATAATGGCACATGAAATCTAACTTTTGTATAGGAAACAGACAGGCAGTCTACACTTTGTTATTCACTTGATAGACAGAGCCATTTTGACAGCCCTAACCTTGGAAACCACAGGTCCTGCTGAGCTCAGCAGGAGTCAAATGCTGAATACCATCTGTCAAAGCTTTATTTTCCCCCTCCTTATCCACGCCTTCACTATAAGATGCTAACAAGAGCACTGGATGAAAGTCACTAACTACAGTTAAACTCCTGTGCATTGTAACACTGATGTTGGGGTAAAATATTCACTCTCAGAATCTACCAAATATGAGTGAGCTGAATTGGTTATTCTATATTCTTTCTTAATGATTATCGATAGGAGAAAGTATGGGTTGAGGAACTCCGTAATGATACGATAAACAACTAATACCTGAAATTGTACATCATTTTCTATGGCTTGCCAGCTTTGTAGCTAAAATGATGAATGAATGGAAAGTTCCAAACATGTACAAAAACAACAAATTCACTTCTTTTCAAAACAGAGATTTCGATGAGTTGAACTCCTGCTTTATAAAAGAAGTCCCATTCAGAACACATACTCTTCCTCCCTCTGACATAATCAATTCCCCAAAACTAACAAGCCTAATCATAATAAAAATCAATTAAATCAAGTGTAGGATTGATCATGGTGCACTTGTGTTGAAGGCAGTATATCAATTGAAAACATAAAGGAACTAGGTAGGGCATTGCTTTCTATTAATTGCTATTAAAGTGCATGTTTTGTGAACTACAAATTGTTTTATACTGCATTACAAATTTTGCATGTTTAGTGAATAATTGTAGATATTTGTTAACATGCTTAAATATAAAGGATGTGGCATACACATTTCATTCAGAATTTTAGAGAACATTTCTATAAACATAGACTCATAAAACAATGGGAATTTAGAATTTATTTTTTTCAGCTATGGCAGTACCTTGTTGCTTTTTATACTTTTTTTTTGGTGCACATCATAATGTAGCTCATAGTGTTGGTGACACATGCATACAGACTGGGTGAAATTTAGAATTTTAAAGTTGAGGAAACAGAGGTCTTTTTAGCAGGATCATTCCAGATTTTAAGTTCCAATTATTCTTCTTAAAATAGTACTGTGGTTCATTTTGACATTTTTTTCCTAGCAGTTTTCTCAATTCTATGAAATGTTGAAAAAGTTATTTGAGATACTATTTGCCATGAGGATAATGCTATCTGAACTGTAGAGTATAGTATGTATACTATAGCAAATGCTTATTGTTTAATGGTTAATCACATTGTCAAGAAGACATTGTGAAGAGTTTTTAAAGTAATTGATGATTGTATTCACATAGATTTGTACTTAC
>PVLC010033027.1:0-10219 GCA_004027655.1 Graphiurus murinus | reverse complement strand
AATTCTCTTTAGCCAGACATGGTGGTGCATGCATGTAATCACAGTGTTTGGGAGACTGAGACAAGAGGATTGCAGGTTCAAGGAGAGCCTCAGCAAGTAGTGAGCCTCCCATCAACCTAGTGAGACTGTGTTTTCAAATAAGAAATATAATTAGGTTTGGGGTATAGCTTGAAGGTAGAATGTCTCCGAGTTCAATCCCCAGTACCACAAAAGAAAAAAGAATCTCTTCGTGACTTCTTTGATATTGCTAAGTCTTTAGTATTTTTAGGGTAAAATAAATCACAAACCCATTCTTCCAGTGACTTAAAGCTTTACACAGTGTTTTACTTTTTACTTATAAAAATCTACATGTTTGGTGAAATCAAATTTCCAAATATATTGCCTATATTTTTGAAATTGTAATGGTGAATTAAAGACTGTGAGAATAGAGGGAGACACCATGTTTCAGGTGCTTTGAGACTTGGAATTCAACCAGCAGGAAGACTCCTTCTTGGTAAGGAAAGAAAAGCAGCCAGAATGAAACAGAAGAATGACAGTCAAAACACAGTAGAATTGGAGAGGCAGCAGAGAGAGAAGAGACTTGAAAAGAGTTCTACATGTTTCACCTAGGGAGTGGAGGTTGGAGGCAGCACCATCTTGGTGAATCTGCACCGAGATGGCAAATGCCAGGAGCCCTGGTGATCAGACGCCAACTCCAGAAAAGAAGCAGCAGCACCTTGTTGAGCCAGTGATTACAGACCATCAACAAGAGCAACCACACTCTTCTCTCCGTGCTCTAATACCTCAACACTGGATTGCCCAGATGGCTCAGCCTGACCACACAGCAAAATCCTGCAGCTGCAGCTGAACTCATTTCTACATTCAGGGATCCAAATGCCACTCTTCAATATCTTGAATTAACAAAGCATCCCAGCAGGGGTCCATGCAATTACAGCTAAAGCCTGGCAAGTCAACACTCTTTCCACCAGCAGAGTTTGAACCTTGCATGCAAGCATACCAGTGACTGATAGTGCTCCATGTGATAGTAACCAGCAGATCAACAGTGGTGTCCCAGGGCCATTAAAGCTCAGTGAGCTGGACCACAAATTCAGAACATGGCAATCTTTGGCCCTGCTGAGCTTAGACCAATGGCCAGAGTGGCTGAAGCTCAGTACTCTGCAATTTCACAGGTTCACAATCAGCAGAGCAGCAGTGGTGACTGTGAGACATTTAATCCCAATCAGCAGGCTGCAGGCTCTGAACAGAACATCATAGTCTCTTACCCTGTGGAGTTTGGGCCTTGAGAGCACAGTGGCCTGCAGCCAATCAGAAACTCCTATTTGGCTGCATTAGGAATTATATCTTGTTAAAGGAGCTCTGGGGAGCAAACTCAAAAGTTTGATTATATGAGACATATTTGTAGAGGCAAATATATACTCCACCATAGACCTTAATATAAAAGGATAACAAATAGACACAAAACTCACACAAGAAGAGGAAGAAGATTCCAAGACAACAGAAATACAAACCTGATAACATAAGAATGAAGAACAGCAAGGAAACAATAAATTCCCACAACTTAACAACAAGGGAGATCCCCAATGCTGAGCGTCAGGAAATTTCAGAAGAATTCCAAATTTTGATCTTCAGTATGATCAAAGGTCTCAGATATGAAATCAAAGAACATGTACAGGAAATGAAAGAACATATGAATAGAAAAATTGTGGTCCTAAGTAAGAACCAGAAAGAGGCTTTGAGCAAAATGAAGGAGTCAATAAATGAACTTAAGACTTCAATAGAATCCACATTCGGCAGGCTACACCACATGGAAAACAGAACACCACTCTTAGTAGACAGTTCATTCAAAATTGAAAACACAGTGAACAATATGGGGAAGATAGTACAACAACTTGACCTGAACATTCAAGAAATATACGATAATATAATTCAACCTGATTTACAGATAATAGGCATTGAAGGTCTAGAAGCACAAACCAAGGATATCAAAAAACTTTTCAGAGAAATAATATCAAGGAATTTCCCAAACATAGAAAAAGACTTTTGCATTCATGTACAGGAGACATTAGAACACTAGCAAGGCAAGATCAAAGAAGAACTTCCCTATGCCACATAATAATTAAAATGAGTAACATAGAGGCCAAGGAAAAAAAATCTTAAAATCAGTAGGAACAAAATCATGGGTGACATTCAGGAGGAAAACAATAAGAATCAGTCCTGGAATACATGGAAGAAATAAATGGATTTCTAGATATATACAACCTACCTAAGTTGAACCACAGAGATACAGAAAACCTAAATGGATCAAAAGCAAGCAAAGAGATAAACACAACAAGAAACGGCCTCCAATGAAAGAAAAGTCCAGGTCCAGGGAAATTTCCATTTGAATTCTACAAAATCTTTACAGAATAAATAAACCCAATACTTCACAAGTTATCCCATGAAACCAAAAGAGATAGAATCCTTCCAAACTCCTTTTATGAGGCCTGTGTCACCTTAATACCAGAACCAAATGAAGATCTCTCAAGAAAAGAAAATTACAGGACAATATAATTGACGAACATACATACAAATATTCTAAACAAAATACTAGCCATGTGCATTCAAAACCACATCAAGGAAATTTTATACATGGCCAATTTGGTTTCATCCCAGAAATGCAAGACTCGTTCAACATATGGAAATTATACATCTTATTCACCATATAAATAGAACTAAGGACAATAATCACATGATAATCTCAATAGATGCTAAAAAAGTACTTGGCAAGATCCAACACGCATTCATGCTAAAAAACATTGCAGAAAATCAGAATAGAAGGAACATACCTAAACATCGTTAAGGCAATATATGATAAACCTAAGTCCAACATCATATTTAATGGGGGAAAATTGTGGGAATTCCCTTTAAAATCAGGAACAAAACAAGGATGCCCATTATCCCTATTGCTTTTCAATATAGTCCTCAAAATTCTTGCCAGAATGATAAGAGAAGAATATCAAAGGAATTCAAATAGGAAGGGAAGATATAAAATTCTCTATTTGAAGATGACACAATCCTGTATTTAAAAGACCCAAAAAAGGCAAACAAAAGTCTATTAGAACTGATTAACAAATTTGGCAAAGTAGCAGGATATAAAATAAGTCTAAAAAATTCAGTAGTTTTTCTATATGCCAACCATTAATTCACTGAAAAAGAAATCCAGAAAACAATTCCATTCACAATAACCTCAAAATCAATAAAATACCTAGGAAAAACATAACCAAGTAGGTGAAAGACCTCTATAATGAAAATTATAAAACACTAATGAAAGAAATTGAAGAAGATCTTTGAATGGAAAGATCTCCCTTGCTCTTGGATAGGCAGAATAAATATTATCAAAATGACCATTCTACTAAAAGTGGTCTACAGAGTCAATGCAATCTCTATCAAAACACCAATGTCATTCCTTACACTCCTAGAAAAATTAGTCCTAAATTTCATATGGAAAAAACAAAAGACCCAGATACAGCCAAGGCAATTCTCAGCAATAAAAAACATGCAATTGGCATTACAATTCCTGACTTCAAATTATACTATAGAGCTATTATAATAAAACCAGCATGGTTTGGGCACAAAAACAGACACATAGACCAATGGAACAGAACAGAAAATACAGAAACAAATCCACACACTTATAGCCAATTGATTTTTTAAAAAGGTACCAAAAACATATGTTGGACAAAAGACAGCCTTTTCAACAAATGGTGTTGAGAAAATAAGTTATCTGGTTGTAGAAAAATGGAATCTGTTACCTCTCACCTTGCACAGGAGTAAACTTGAGATGAAACAAAGACCTAGAAATTAGACCAGAGACATGGAAGCTACTAGATGAGGGCAATGATCCAACACTCTAACATAGAGGCACAGGCGACATTGATCTAAAATGTTTCTACTCAGCAAAAGAAAACATCAAGGGTCTAAAGAGAAAGCCAACAGAATCAGAAAGGATCTTTGTGAGTTGTCCCTCTGATACAGGACTAATATATAAAGAACTAGAATAAACAAAAAAGTTAAAAGACTTCACACTAAAAAAAATAAGAAATGAGCAATTGAACTATAAATAGACACTTCAGTGAGTGATCTTGATATAATTGTGTAAGTACATCATGTGCCTTAGTATGCTCTCCCCCCCCCCCCATTCCCTTCGGTTAAGTCTACTTCTTTGTTTATCGAGGGTCTCTACTTTTTCATCTGGGGACCCTCTTATGTCCCATCTACTCCCTAACATCCATTCACTGAACTGAACTTGAGAGGGAGGGAGGGCGAGTGAGCGGGGTGGGAATTGGGGATAGGGTCAGATGAGAAATGTGTGCACATTTGTCTTTATCAATTTGTACCCAACAAAAATGTATAAATACAAAGCATGAATTATTACAAATCTACCACAAAAAAGATAAATAAATAAATAAATAGACACTTCATAAAAGAAGAGATAAAAATGGTCAATAAATACATGAAAAAAATGTTCAGCATCATTAACAATTAGGGAGATGCAAATCACAACTACATTGAGATTCAATCTAACCCCAATCAGAATGAAAATAGTCAAGAAGTCAAAAAACAATAAATGCTGGTGTGAATGTGGGGAAACTGAAACTCTTCTATACTGTTGGTTGGTGGGATTACAAATCAGTGTAGCCACTATGGAGATTAGTGTGGATTTCTCAGAAAACTGGGAATGGATCCACCGTATTTCCAGCTATAACAATCCTGAATATCTATCCAAGGGACTGAAATCAGAGAACTACAGTAATATATGCATACCCAGAACAGCACAATTCACAATAACCAAACTATGGAACCAACCTAGGTGTCCATCAACAGATGAATGGATTACACAATTATGAGAAATAAACATAATGGAATTCTACTCAGAACAAAATTATGTCATTTGCAGGAAAATGAAAGGACCTGGAGAATATTATGTTAAGTGAGATTAGCCAGTCACAGAAATTGAAGGGACATATGTTTTCTCTAATATGCAGAAGCGAGGGAGTAATTGGGGTACCAGAGGGACTCCAAGTAATGAAGAAGAAACTTTAATGGAGTCAGAGACATTGTCTAGGGATAGGGGAGGAGGAAGACTGAAGATCAATGAAAGAATTATTTCCATTGACATTATTTACATAAGTGAGAATACAAATGTCAATCTCAGTAAGCTTTTGGGGGAAGGAGAGAATGGGGAGGAAGCCAGGTGAAAGCCCACCAAGTGCTATGTGCATGTATGTCACTATCAATATGATTTATATTATGTGAGTCTATAATGTACCAATAAAATATATTAAAAAAGAAAATTATAGTGTTTAGGTAATTCCTCAAATATAAAAAAATTATAAAATTCTCTTTATCATCTATAGTTTTTACTGTTACTAGAGCTTTTACTTAAAACAGTATTAAAACTTTCAATATTAGCAATGGTCTAATATCTCAGGGAGATTTAAATTTCCATTATATATCTGGGTGTGGGCACACATCTCTAATCCCAGTATTTGGAAGGCTAAAAGAGGAGGATTGCAGGTTTGAGGCCAGCCTCAGCAACTTAGGAAGGTTCCTCAGCAACTTAGTGAGACCCTATTTCAAAATGAAAAATAAGATAGGCCTGAGGGTGTAGCTTGGAGGTAAAATGCTCCATGATGTAACAGCTTATTTCTGAACTATTTTACTGACTTTCCAAGGTAGATGCTTCAGGTAATACTTTTAAAACATGCCTTTGAAATAAAGAAGCATATGTTCTCCCTAATATGCGGATGTTAGGGAGAAGATGGGATATAAGAGGGTCCCCAGATGAAAAAGTAGAGACCCTCAATAAACAAAGAAGTTGATTTAACTGAAGGGAAGGGATGGGGGGTGGAGGGGGGAGAGCATCCTAAGGCACATGATGTACTTACACAATTATATCAAGATCACTCACTGAACTGAACTTGAGAGGGAGGGAGGGCGAGGGAGCGGGGTGGGAATTGGGAAAAGGGTCAGATGAGAAATGTGTGCACATTTGTCTTTATCAGTTTGTACCTAACAAAAATGTATATGTACAAAGCATGAATTATTACAATAAAAAAAATCATGTTTCTTCCTAAATATCAGTATAATTTTGCCTCATGTTACATTAAATATACATGATTTTTTCAATTTAAAAGTAATTATTGAACTCTCATTAAGATACATTCAAGAACTGTATATTAAAATACATATTATATATATATATTAAAATATATATGATACACAGGTACACACAGGCACACACATTCTACTGTCAGAGTCGCATGCACTCTGGGATGAAACCTTGTGCTTGGACTGCCAGCATAGCAGAGCTATAAAAGAACTAGATGAGGAAAGAAGTCCAGCAAGTGTCAAGTTCTGTTTCTATTTCACTTCCTTAGTGTTCTGTGTGTGGTGCTTATTCCTAGTTACTCAGTGGGGCAAGAATACTGCTAGGGAGTGAAGCCATTTCCTTATAACAGTTTCCTTATCATTTCATCTAGAATAAAATCTAATCTTTTTAGCTACTGGAAATAAAAACAATACACCTTTCCACATCTCAGGATTAGCCACACCTAAAGTCTAATAACTTTTACTTCAAAGTTGAGATCAGAAAATCAGTGTCAAGAAGCTCGGATTATGTCGATATTTAGACCAGAAATTCTAATGAACCATACTTTGAGTCAGTGCTTTTGTTGCTGTGACCAAAACACCTGAGAAGAAAAACTTTAGGCTCACTGTTTTGAAGGTTCAGTTCGTATTTGGCCATCTCTAAGGCAGAAACCATGACTGCAGGGTGTACAGTAGAGAAAAGCTGCTCTGACTTGTGGTGGTCCGAAGCAGAGAGATAAAGAAGAGGGGGGCCAAGGACATATATTTTCTCCAAGGCCCTGGTGTCAGTGACCCACCTCCCCCAGCCATACCCCAACTCTGAATCTCATTGCAATGTGGATATACTTCCAACGCATGAGCTTTTGGAGGACATTCACACTGAAATCAAAACAAGCCTAATATAGTAACTGAGTTTAATGGAAAACAAATGGACACAAACACATACAGATTTTTTAAAAAGCCCTTAAAATATCTCAAAATCCTTGAATGAAACATTTGAAAGTTATTCAGGTACATATATACATTTATATATTACATATGTAATTTGACATGAAATATATTCTCATATAAGTAAAATGCTATAACAATGAGTAAATATATGTAGAAAAGTAAAAATATGCAATTGCAATACATAATTTAAAGGAAAAGGAAAATTTGTTTAGATTGCTATATGAAAATCACCCATCATCAGGCAAGCACTTCATAAACTAGTGTTTTACAACATATTGGTAAGCTTTCCAAATAAATTCAGAGATCTTAAAAAAAAATTAAAAATTAAATTCTGCTTCTTAATAAACACATATTTGAAACTATTTTCTTCCACTGCACCATTGCATATATCAATGTAAAGAGAAGACTGAGCAGCTGGAATACTGCTCGCTGCAGTCATATTGCTTCTAGGTTGTTTGTGCTGCCCTTCTTAGAAGTCACTTGATAAGTGTGAGTTGAGTTTACTATGTTGACTGCTTTGGACTGTAAATTCTCCTAAGGCAGGTGCTGAAATTCTGTAATCCTCCTAGCATGTATAAGTGAATAATGAACTGTGGAGGTAGCAGGCATAGGTTTTCACTGAAAATAATAAGAGATGATGCCCAGGGAAGATTGCTGAAGCCTGTGCCAGCATGTGAGATGGAAAGTTGAACGTTTCTAGGTCAGGCCAGCACTAGACAGAGAGAGTAGAAACACTGCCAATCTTATTAGAATAAATAAATAAATAAACAGAAAGTAAATATGAAATGAAGGAGAAAGGGGGGAAAAAGGAGAAAGGGGAAAAAAAAAAAAAAACATGAGTCTACTGGAAGATATTTGGGAATGCTTTTTCCTATACTATGTTTGTATGTTTGTAATTTTGTGTGTGTGTGTTGGGGACTAAACCCAGGGGATTTTCTACCTCTCATCTACACCATCAGCCTTTTTTATTTTTTACTTTGAAACAGGATCTTGCTAACTTGCTGAGGATGGCCACAAAACTGGGATCTCCTACCTCAGCCTCATAAGTACTAGAATTACAGACACATGCCAGCATGCCTTGCTTGTTTGTAATCTTTTATTCAACAATTCAGAAAAACCAAAAGAAAATCAGTACATCATGCTAAAAAGTGTCAATATCAATAATGGGATTGCTGACCTTTACCTGTCTCTTTTTTGAGGGAAAGTATTGCCTTTGTCCCAGTTGAAAATGTTTGACTACATTTACCCTGTATGAATGATTTTATAGATATTTTAAATATGTGTTAAGAACCTAAGGAAAGCCGGGCGTGGTGGTGCATGCTTGTAATCCCAGCATTTGGAAGGCTGAGACCGGAGGATCCGGGTTCGGGCCAGCCTCAGCTACCTAGTGAGGCACTCCGCAACTTAGTGAAACCCTGTTTCAAAATAAAGAATAAAAAATAGGGCTGGGGATATAGCTCTGAGGTAGAATGCTCCTGAGTTCAATCCCCAGTACTGCAAAAAAACAACCTAAGGAATGGATATAAAAAGTGGCAGTCCTCACACTCCAGGAGCTCACAGAACACACAGATTACTGGTGAGGATTCAGAGCACTGAGAACACTTGGAACAAGAGCGTCCTGACATAATTCCCTCTTGCAAGAGGGAAGCCCACCCTAAGGTTGTAGGAAAGCTTTGTAGAAGTGATCTATGATCTAAATGTTGGATTTATATATCAGTGCCAAATATGTATCCCTTTGGACTACTGGAAGAAAAGAAAGAGACTGGACATATATAAGACCACAGTGTTTAATAATAATAATAATAATAATAATAATAATAATAATAATAATAATATCATCATTATTAGAGTGCTGAGATAGAACCTCCTGCATGCTAAGCAAGTACTCTACCACTGAACTATACACCCATCTCTTGTGTTGCTATTTGTAACATAGATATCACTTCCACATGTAAGAAGATAAGAAGAACTAAATGTATCATCATTATAAAACATGTCAACAGATTTGTACTAGGAGGAATAACCATTATTTCCTGGTTATAATATAACCTTACTACATTTCTCTTAATTTGTACTTAAGTAGTTTATTTAGTTTTCCAGAAAAAAATGATGTAAATGCAACAAATACCTTTTCTCCTTGTTTTTTTATATTAAGTAGCAATTTCTATTGTACATCTTATCTCATCCTAACCTTAACATAAAATTAAGTAGCATATTGTAGAATAAGAACAATAGATATTTTAGGATCATGATTTTATGACTATAAAATGAGGTTATATGTAATCCAAAGTACTCAACACTTTAGACAGTTCTTGCAAGCATTTGGATGGAATAGCAGTGCAGATGATACTCAGTGAAAGCCCCTAAATATTAGTCTTTTTCTCTTTAGCTGCATCTTTTGCATATGTATTATCCTGAAAAAAAAACCTTAATGAAGAATGGTTCTGTATTTTAGAAATTTACTCTGTTTTGTTAAGTGGCATGCAGAGAATTCCCTGAGGAGAACTGTGGTCTGCATTAGTACCGGAATTCTTCATGTCAGAGGATTCCAGGCATCATTTTGATGGTATCACACAGAAACTCTCCCCTGGGTCTTCTCCTTAAGAACAAAAGGGAAAATGAAAATGAGAGATGAAATTGCACCTTTAATGAAACCATGATGAGCCACATCTTAAAGAGTAATCTCTGAGGAACATGGAGCAAAAATTCCTCAGATACAGGAAAAGATTAAAAGCAAATCATACACTTTAAGAGAAAAGCATAAAGTTATAGGCAAATTGAAAATCTTAGCCAATTACTTCAAAATTTCTCTTACAGTAAATGATAGACCAAGTAGAAATATAACTAGGGATATAAAAAATTTGATCAACAGAGCTAACTTAATATAACTGACATTTATGGAACCTATACCCCCAAAGCACAGGACACATTGTATTTTCAAGAGCATGCTTTGTGCCATAAAGTTTTTTCAATAAATAATAAACAATGAAATTATACATATCATGCTCTATGATCACAAAGGAATTAAAATATTAATTTTACAGAACTCTCATTTTTATATACACACATAATTTTGCTGAGCTTAGGATACTTCCAATATGAAATATTAAATGTTATAGAAATTCTAAATGTGTAATTT